>WBNM01045313.1:504946-517312 GCA_013399055.1 Ramphastos sulfuratus | reverse complement strand
AGGGTTGGAGGTGGGCGTGGCGGGATCCTCTATCAAACAAACATAGGCTCAGTTAAATATTTATAGGAGGGCATTTCAATTACAAGCAGTTTTTTTCAGTCATCTGGGACATTTCAGCTCTGCTAGGGCAGATGAGTTCCAGGGGATAGGACACTGCTGAGAACTACAACCCAGAGGCTGAACTCTCCCAGCACGTAACTCAGGAGAAAAACAGACCTGGGCAAGGCTGTGCTTCTGCTGGGCACAGTCCAAATGATGAGACCTCCCTTCTTGCCATGGCCATTGTTCCCAAACACACAACACTGGAACAGGCTCCTCAGAGAGATTGTGGAGTCTTCTTCTCCGGAGACTTTCAAGACCTCTCTGGATGTGTTCCTGTGTGATCTGCACTAGACTATGGTCCTGCTCCAGCAGGAGGGTTTGGACACGATCTCCAGAGGTTCCTTCCGACCACTAAGATCCTGTGATCCTGTGAACATGTCAGGAGAAGGGAACGGGTAATGAAGTGGATTTGTAAGAGAAGTCCCAAATTGCTCTTGTACATGGAAATCTTCCCATCCCCAAGCCTCAAGACACTGCAGCACAGACCTGAAGTTTCGCTTGCCTCCCCCAGTACTTGAAGTACCACTGCTAGAAGTGGCAGCTCACCCTACCAAGAAGGTACCTCTGTGAGCAGCCAGCAACACAGGCTGTGCTTTGGAAATCACAAAACCACAGGCTGAGTAGTGTTGGCAGTGTGATGGGTTTCCATAGCACTGTTCCCACCACACAAAGCTCACTCCATACTCTTTTCATAAATTCACAATTTGTGCACCATCTAAGGCAGGACTATGGGCTTGATGGACCTTTGACCAGGATGGTCTGCTGCCTGCATATATCTGCACTATCCAAGCACTTTCAGCATGGTCTGAATTTGGAAAGGTCAGTGCTAAAACCTGCAGGAACAGCCAAATGGTCAGAGGTTAAGGTAACAAATCCTTGAAACCAGGCTGATAAAAAGAATAAACAGGAAAATAGAGGAAAGCAATGACTGACATCAATAACAAACATTATTAGAAAGACAGAAGCTTTTATCTGTCTGATATCAGAAGAATCCGTGTCTTCATTTTTTCCCTCTTTTCCACTAGGTAAATTTTGTTAATACTGAAATTTTTGTGTAGCAGCCCTTTGTAAGCTCTGCTGGCCTTAGTCCTCACAGGATGAAGGTCACAATTCTCAAGAGGACAGAGCACCAACCAAACCACACTTTGTGCAGTGGGACCTGCAAGAACTTTACCACATCCCTGGTCAGCTTTGCCATGTTTAACAGACTTCAGCCCAAAAGAACCAAAAAAAAGGGGGAAAAGGCAGGGGTGGGGGAAGCAAACAAGTCAAGCCTTGGTTCATAACGGTAGAGTTGAGTAGAAAGGAGGAGTTAGGTTCAAAAGGAGAACCCTCTGCCCAAGTCCAAGTACCTGAAGCAATATTCATAAAGCAAATGCTGTAATGACTAGCAAGCTGTGTGCATTTTGCCCCTCATCAGCTGGCAAGTCTCAAGACAACATCAGTGCTTCAGTGCTTCTAAAAAGGGGTTTAAAATAAAAGCACACTGAGTCCATGGGCAACCTTTGTTTAAAATACATGAGGGGTGGTAAATTTTGGAAGGCTGACTCCCTACAAACATAAGCAAGGGAAAGTTATCAGCTCTGGGCTCCCAAAATATTTACTCAATCTCACGCTATTCTAACTAGTCTCAAGCAGACCTTTCCAAAGACCCATGATGTTAAGAATACACATGATGGTGTATACTTGACCAAGCTCAAATGCTGAACACCCTTTCCCCACTTTTAGAAGCAAACACTGTTCTTGCAAGGTACAAATGGCAATATGGAAACCTATCCAATGGGCAGAGGAGGCTGAAGGTCTGTAGCATCCACTGTGCAACATCCAAGGGTCAGATCTGAACACTGCATCAAATTAAACTGTGGGATTAATTAAGAAGCCTAGATGAATCATTCAGGACAAGCAGGGGACAAAAGGCTGGGAGAAGACACCCTTGTGGCACAGGTTGGGGCATTTTAGTAGCTGCAATCGATCCAATACTTGGGTTTAGATCTCATCTGGCCGAAAGCCACAGCTCAGGAAGCATGCCTAGAGGAGGACGTCTGTGCACTGTACGTGTTTCGATACAAAGGCTTGGGATACCAGATCTTATTTTTAGTATTATTTTCATTTCTTCGTGTAATGAGTTCAGTGTTTCAGGCAGCCCTGGAGGAGCAAGGACATGTCCTGTAATAAAACTAATTAATTCAAGTGGAATATCTAGCCATTATTGTGAAAGTGGCCAAATCCTTCAGTCCTGAAAAGCTGCCAAAATGGCTGTTAGTCTGGCTGTGGTCACAAGCAGGATTCCTGTGGCCTCCAGCAACACCCAACTGGCCCCTGGGACAGAGACTGCAGAAACCAAAGTGGATGTTGTCTCCTCACACCAACTCCCACAGCCCTAGTTTTACTAAACAAGACAATTGCCTCAGAGGGCTCAATGCCAAATTCCTTCTAATGCCCCAGACAAAACATGCCCTAGTCATGTGCATAGAGTTCTAGACCTTCCTAAACCTCCAAGATTAGCTTGAATCAGGTATTTTTGCAATATTCAAACTCTGCAGACCACTCATTTCCACCTTCCCAGCCTTGCCCATGCTTTCAGTCGAAAGGTGCCCTGAAGGGAGCAGGGGACCAAATTCATCCTGGAGATGTCAGAAGTCATATTCCTACCACCAGGCTGAGATTTTTGGGTCCCATCTGCAAGCAGTAGGAAACTGGATTCCCCCAGAGAGAAATTCCAGGCAAGAATCTCATCAACCAAAATCCCTCAATAATGCAGAAAAATTAATGGAATCTGTCTCACTCCCTGCAAGCTAAGGGTGACAGGGTCTGTGGGGCCTGGCAGGAAGAAAAAAGCATGGAATAAAATTATTTTAGTCACTAAAATCAACAAGAAGGAAATGACTCAGAATATCAACAGGGAGCTGACCTGTTGTGTAAGATGGCACCATTTTGCCACTGTCTTGGTTTTTTTTTCTCTGTTTTGGACTGCTCTTTAAATTCAGTGGTGAATTAGAGGGTTAGGCCTTTAGTGCTGTCCCACCATCCAGTCTCAGAAATGGCAATACTCCCTCAACACTACTAGACTTTCTGCCCAATAATGTCCTGTGTAATGGACTATCTGTAACTATGTGGACTTCCAACAATCTAAACAAAATCCTCCTAAAGCCACCTCTGCAGAAACCATGAAGGCAGCACTGTTCACCATGGCCAAAGGAAGAGGTCCTCTACCATGGCCAGCCATTGCTTTAGGCCTCTTCATCTCAGTTTCCATCATGGCAGATAATTAACCCACCTATTCACACCCAAGTCAGATCAAGATGGCACAGCAGTTATTTTCCTGCCATGATATCAAGCCACTTATCATGGTGCTCAAAAGAAACTGCTCTACATATCAGGGATCACACTGGACTTGTGGCCTTTGGTTTGTGGTGGAGTTCGGTAGTGCAGAGAGCAAACATTCCACCACAGGATTACTGTCCTTGACCAGTTGGATTAAGAACCTGGGATGCAGCCCGGAGCAGTTCTTTCAACCCAAGAAAGCAGTGGTAAGACCTGTTATACTGTTACTACTCAGCATTTTACTCACGCTAGTTCAGCTGCAAACCTAGAAGAGCGAAGCAGCTACGCCGTGCAGGATGGATTGCAGCACCCCTGACAAGTGTTCCCAAAAAGCAAGACACAATTCACTGATATAACTGGAATTTGTCTTTAGCACAGGCACTGCAGGGTGAACAAGGAGAGGCACAAGGAACAGAAAACAGCCACAGAAAGCCCCAGGGTTGTTATGTTAGCCTCACTGAGAACAGAAACACCATGGTGGCCAACCACTCTGACACAAACTGTCCTGGCAGACAGAACATACAGGACACCAGCCAGCCACTTTGGATTATCCACAGCCTCAGCAGCTACACATGCCCATGCAGACTATACGGCCCAGCACCTGCTCTGGGCTTGAATGGCACAGGAAGATGGAGGCCCATGCCAGTCATACCTCCTGCTCCTCCTCCTCATGCCATTCCTCTTCACTAAACCTGAGTTCCTCTCCCCATTTCTGCTTTATTTTGAAGTGCCAGATGAAACAGCAGCAGATGGAGGCGAGCCACTCAACCGCTGCAAGCAACAGGAGCGAGCATTCCCACATGGGCAGAGTGGGACAGCTGCCACTGCACCGGGCACAAACCTGCATCTGCCCCCCGGCTCGGCTCACAGCCCAACAGCACACTGAGCACCGCAGGCAAAACCTCCTGGACCCAAACATAAAATGACTCCCAAGCAACTTGCCAGATGCAAAAAATAGTCAGATTCTGGCCAATTTTACTGTTTTTTCCTCTTCTGCCTTCACTGAGGCTGCTCAGAATTTGTTCTCCTCCCCTTGAAAGCAAATTTTGTGACTTCTAAAGTTTTGGCACTCCATACACTACAGGAGGCAGGTCACACTGGAGGACACACATCTGATTTTTGGAAGTATGGAAAAGGTGTTGGAGGACACTCAAACCCACATGAACACCTTCAACAACTGACTGAGTACCTCCAGACTAAACAGCAAGCACTCCTGAGATGTGGACAACAGATGTCCACCCACCCTTTTCTACTTTTAAAACAGCAAGAGAAAGACCTGAGAAGGTTATCAGACAACATTCTCTCCAAGCCAAAAGAAGCTCATTAGCATGAACTGGGTCTTCAATAACCAGCCAAAAGAGCTAAGAACAGAATGCCTTGGCTGAAAAGCAAGATCTTATGGGGAAATTTCACTGTGATCTTGAGCAAAAACACTGAGCAAAGCTTCATGAATTTTCCTGACATTATAGGACTCTCCCACAGGCAGCAACATACAAGTGACTCTGCAGCATATCAGTCACTGTAGGCATCCTGCATCACCTGGCTACAACGACAAGCTGCAAGGAGGCACAAAACCGGATCTCTAAAATTGTCTCCAGCCAGCTACAGCTACATATTGGAAACAATATTAATTTCGAGGGCAAAGCATTAGAAATCCCTCCATCCCACCTGAGCTAGTTTATATCTGCAGAAAATTTTAAGGAAAAGCAGGGATTTCAACACCATCCAATTCCCACCAGTGCTTTGTGTCACTCTCAATTACAGCCCAGAATGAAATACCAAGAAATCGTTCCTCATGGCCGGCAGAATTAATGGGATCTTTGACTACAGAGAGCACCAAGCAGCGAACTTGTTCCCGTACCAGCCAAGAGGCACAGTGCAGCTTTCTTCAAAATACAAGCTGCAACGCCAAAGGACAGTTTAATGCTTATAAAAGTGACCTGATGTTTCCCCATATTCCAGTCCCTAAGAGAGGCACATGATGACTGAGCCTTTTCTTTCTAAAGCAATTTATTTCTACCATAAAGCAAGAGGCTTTATCTTCTTACTGCTATCTAGCTAAATTATGTGTGGGGCAAAACACCGAACAGAAGATAACAATGCAGTTGCAACAAGCTGTCAAATGCTGGGCTGCAGCAGAGCTCTGATAATGTGAGCACTAACCCCTTTTTGTTAAGCCTTTTCTTAGGATAGCTACCACAATTAGATGGCAACTCACACATATAATGAGGTCATGCTTGGCCAGTTCGTAAATGAGAAACATCTCTCAGCTTGCTGGCAGCGACTGCTGAAAGCAGGCAAAGATGTTTCGGTCAGACTGAGCCTGATAAAGGTAGTTTATCTCTGCAGAAATAATAATAAGACTACATTTTCAACCTGCTAATCTGACAGATTTCCTTCCAGAAAAGTGACGGTTTGGTTGGGTCAATTCCCTGTCATGGCTCATCCATTGTCCAGAGAGAAACCAAAACCTGTATTATAGAACACAAGGATGCGCAACAGGACATAGAGGGAGTGGGGCACAACTACCACTTCTGTTCAGCAGGGATGTAAAGCATCACAGAATAACCTGCAGTTTGTTAAGGCCCTATACGAGGGTTTTTCCTTCTCTCCTTTGTCCATACCAAGACCATTGGCTTCCAAATACCATTGCACACTGAGTACCCACGAGGCACCATGTACTTGCATGGCACACAGCAAAACGGCATGTAACAAAATTCCCTCCTGCAGGCAGACACAAGACAGTGACACAGCTTTCCCCACAAGACTGCTGCCATTGGGTGAAGCCTTTCTCTTGCAGAGGACAAACCTGTTTCTTCCGGTAGATGCAAAGAGTCAGCAAAGCCAAGACCAACGTGTTCAGTACGTGTTGCTAAGGACACTCTCAGAAGCATTCACACACACTGACTGAGGAAGCACCTCCCCAAGGAAAGGCCGGGGTGAAGACGGGTGGAAGCAGATGCAAAGACAATGGCTTTGCATCCCTCTGACATGTAAGGGGTCTGCTAAGCAGCCACTGGATCAAAGTTATGTATTTCACTCTGGTTCAAGGAAAGAAATCAGGATTTCTTACACCTGGAAACTCAGTACACCACCAAGATCAGCCCTCCTCCTGTAAAAGAAATGCTTTACAAGCATCTCCAAGTTTAAACTTGACCTTACTCTGTCTGCTTAGAACAAAACATCCTTCCTAAAGGAATCACAGCCTCAACAAGGAAGGTAGATGTGACCATGCTCAGAAAGCTAGAATTGACCAGTCCAAGAAGAAACACAAAGAATTCACCAGGGAAACTTCTGTTTCTCCTAAGTGCTGAATGCAGGACCAGGAAAAGTAGATACAGGAATGCTGCTGGCCACCAGGATGAATCCCTGCCTTCACAAACCTGGTTGTGTTTGTGGGTTACAGCAACAGCTGCCCATTGGGCAGATAAATCAGTTCCAGATATTACTGCAGCCAGGTCTAGTGCAGACACAAACACACCTCTTGCATTCCAGTTTTCACTGTTTTGCCTTCCAAATTGTTTATCTCAGCTCAATTCCTGGATATGGATAAAACAAACGACATGGACTTTCTCACAGATCGGGCTTCTTGCTGTTCCCTTGACAAATACCATGCTCAGCAAGTGTGAGCCTGAAACCCAGAGGAAAGGAAACAACTGCAAAGGGCAAGAAGGAAACAGATCATTTGCCAAGGGACAGCATGAAAACACATTTCTCCTTTGGGGCAGAGCCTTAAAATCTTCCCAGGTTTCCCTCTCTCTCCAAACCACCATTTTCATACCACCATCACTACAGTCACATAAACTCCAGTGGGACTGGGGCAGGGAGTGGCAATATTTTCAAGAAGGTATTATTTGTCTTAAGAGGACAGCTAGCTTGGGATCAGACACAGGTGCCACCAAGCCACTCAGAGGCCCAATCCACCTACTTGGTAAAGCCTCAGAGACAACTGTGGTTTTTCACTGGCATATCATGTTCAGAGCTATTAATTGCATTCCATTTCCAATGCAAGGAGCTCTACAGATGTTTGATTTATCCTGAACAGAGCCGTTGTAGTGGACCTCTTAACACACTTTGTGGATTTGACTCTTGCAGTTGGCTTCCCTGGTGTCTAGTAATGTCCAAGCTTGCATAAGCCAAGTTGACTGTCTGGTTGCAGCACTTCAAAGAACCATCACAGAATGGCTTAGGCTGGAAGAGACCTTAGAGATCATCTAATCCAACCTTCCTGCCATGGGCAGGGATGCCTCTCATCTAGACCAGGTTACTCAAGGTCCCATCCAACTTGGCCTTGAACTTGTTACTATCCTCCCTCTTATTCTGGTGCTCAAAAGGCACTTAGCACAGCACAAGGACATTCATAGCCTGGCTCTCCTCTACCTCTCACCCACATTCTAGCAACATAGTGCCTTCAGGTGACCAATGTTGTGTTACATCTGGCCAACTGGACCAACAGGATGGGAGCAGAAGGTCTGATTATGCACATGCCCATGAAAATCATGATGGATCCTTCATTTCCTTATAAAAGCAGGAGAAAAGCAGAAGTCTTCCTTGGCAATTCAGCGGACATAAAAAACACACTCATACCTTACTGGCATGGTTTTCGAGTTGCTGTTAAAATTCCACTCATATTATGCTATCTCCAACCTCAGAGTCTTCTGTGTTTTGGAGCAATACATTAAGCTGTCTTTTAGCAGCTGACTGCCAAGGGGAAATGGAGGTTTTGACACCTGACCCATAAGGAAGGATGTGTGGCATTTGGAGCTGCCCAAATAAGGATTTTAGCTAGATGCTAAAACAAGCTGCGTTTTTAACAGTTAACTATTTTGACACTGGTTTTACATCATGGGAGTTCAAAGTGGAATCCCTGACCAGGTGAATGAGGCAATCCCATCTGTGCAAGTTCAAGTTTGCCTGGGGCTGCATTCTTTGCACAGCTCTCTTCCCATTTGGAAAGGATACTCTGCACTGGCATGGACTGAAAAAAACCCACATTTGTTTTAATAAAGAAGTGATATTCCAAAGCAGGACTCAATAGCCAATAGCAGATTCTGAGGCAGATTGCACTGAACTAGTAAACACATCCAAAACAGCAAAATAAAACAATACTGCAAAACCAATGTATCCTCCCTGGCAAAGGGACAAAAAAATACCCTTAACTAGTCAGCTTTGAACAGTGGCTCAGGAACCTTTTCTTCCAAAGGGGAACAAGTTTTATTCCTAGGACCTTGTCTCCATTAGGAGAAAATAGATGCTCTTCAGCTATTCCCATAACCTGGGCAAGACAATTTATGATATTTACTGACATGGCTAAGATCAGCCCTGCTCTACTTCTAGCACAAGTTCCCACCTTGTAGAGCAGCACTGGCACCCCGATGCCTCTTGAGCCAGTTCAGGTCATTGATCTGACAAAAAACATTTAGTTTGTTTCCTGGAGCTGCCTTTCTGTAGGATTAACTTCACTGAACCAGCACACTCAGACACAAGGTGAGAACTAAACCCAGCAGAAGGAAGGCAGAACATGGCAGCTGAGAACTGGACAAGACCACGCAAGCCTCTGATTTGCTCATGATGGCCAAAGCACAAAGCAGTATTCCCACCCTCCAGCTGAAATTGGAGAGCCTGAGACACTCTAATGGTGCCTGAAACATCTCTTTGAGCCTCAGAGACAGATACATTCCAAGACTCATTTGGTCTTGGGCCACCCCAGAACTGCTTGGAGAGAAGATGGCTATCATGGACTGGGAAATTATCTGCCAGCACACAGACTGTTAACATAAAGTACAGACAGCACTCTTTCTGCTCTCTGTGTCCTCAGGCACATCATTTAGTCCATCTGCAAAACAGCATGCCGATCTCACTGAGGTGCTGAAAACCACAACACACTTGAGACTGGCATGACCTCTGCCAGCTACACACACAGAGTAACAACCCTCTGTCCCCTGGCCCTGAACAGTTCAGGCAGTTCCAGCCAGCAGCACATAAGGTTTGTTACACGATGACCCGAAATAAACTGTAAAAGAGTGTGGTACACTGGCATCTGAACTATTTCAGAGGCCCTGATCCCTGGAGGTGCTGAGCCTCTGTATCACTCCCACCATTGGTGGGAGTTCATGCACTTGCCTCCCCAGGGTGGATTGAAGTTCTCAGCCTGATTTCCACAGACTGCCGCTATTTTGTTCCAACATTCTCAACATCTTCAAAATACCCAAAGCTTCTTGTGCAACAAGCAACATCCCCTGCTTCCTAGCTACATGGCAGTTTGTGTTACTTTCTGCCTACAACGATTTCAGGGCTGGCTTTACAGACCTAAGTGGAAGACTAAACAATGCTGGAGCCACAGCAAGAGAACTTGCAGAGTTTTATTCCATGTTTCATTTGGGCAATCCTTCTGCCTCTCACCAGGGACAAAAAAAAAACAACAAAAAAACCAACTTGCCAACCTCTTAATTTAGGAATAGCATGAGCTCTGCATTCCAGCCCTGAATCAGCCAAAGGAGTCTTTTCAAGCTGGAAAGGGGAAAAAAGGGCAAATACCTTTAAGCACACTAAAAAGGGGAGGAAAAAAAAAACAAAACCAAAAAACCAAGCACTCAACACCTGCCTTTTGCAGGCAAAAACTTGCTCTTGTGGGACTCTTGAAACTAGCTTGACATCAGGATTTGAAAGAGAATTCCAATCCCTGCTCTTGGTGGGTGCAAGACTGCTCTCCCTGTCACTGCTTTAAACCAAACGGAACTCTCCCATATATTTTGCAGGTACATTGCAGACAGAAGTGAGGATATGAATCTGAACAGAGGAGTATCAAGTGAAGCTGGCAGATTTGGAGTTTGGGTTTGTTGTGGCTTTGTAGTTTGCTGGGTTTTTTTTTTTCTAATCGCTACAACAGCCTGTTAAATGTTTAGTAATCTGAAGGGAGCAAACCCTTTTCGGCATGTCCAAGCTCCTCTGCCAAGACATGCTAGACTGTGAATATTCCAGCTGCATGGTTCATGTCATGGTGGTTAACGATGTACCAGTATTTTTACTATTCACCACCTATGGACACTACAGAGCACATACATTAAAGTGTTCTTAAACTATGCTATTTTCTTGTGCGTGTGTGCACTACACACAAAGATACAGTCAGATATAGCATATCCATTATACTACAGTAAAGATAATAAAATCAAGCAAAGTACCCAATGAAGCAACATAATTCTGAAATAAAGCCCATAAATGCAAAAAGAGAAGCATTAACTCAGAAAATCACCACTCAACTCATCACTGCAATGCTCTCTGTCATCCTCCAACATCTTGTAAAAGCATTAGACTGGAAATCAGCACCAGGTTCCTTAAATCTAAATGCCCTTGTCTTCTTCTGAAGGGTGTACAATTCACTCCCTTGACACTCAAATTCTACAGTCAAGTGAGATTTCACATCATCACGTTCTCCAGACTCATAGCTCTCCCCAGTCCATCGCAGCTGGGCAAAGGAGGGAGAACAAGAGTGGGGCCAAGGAGTGCGATTGCAGCAATCGTAGCCTAGGCGCTTGGAAACAGCAGTTTGCAATGTGCAATTTTCCCTGCTGCTGGTTTTCCTTTCCTCCTCTCTTTCCATCTCTCCCCACCAAGCGGAGCAGCGTTCGTGGGTACTCAGCTGTGCTCCCATCCTCCCAGTGAAGAAAGCCGGGAGGTACAGCCCGCTTCAGACATCTTTTAAATAAAGCCTCAGCGAGAGAGAGGAGAGGGAATCCAAAGTCGTGCTGCTTAACTAGTTATGCAAACAGGGGCACAGCCCCAGCCGTAGCCAGAGAAGCAACAAACCAGCAAGGAGACAGAAGTCAGTAAGATATTACAAAGGAGAAAGTGCCGTTTTCTACTCCCAGACCTGTTAGGCAGTTTTCAACATCCCACACCAAGGGAAGAGCTTGCGGCCGAAGGCAAGGGAGAGGCGGCATTAACGAAGCCAAGCTCTGCTGCACCGGCATCCCCAGAAGCGCTCCCTCCCACGGCAACTGCAGCAACAGGTCAGGAGCCTGTTGGTGTCCCCGTTCTTGGGGCTGTCCCCTTCAGGGACACTCTTGTTTCCCCGGCACCCAGTGCCTGGATCACGGACCCACACCGGAGCCGCGGCACGGGAGCCGGCAGCAGCGAGCTCTGCTGGAAAGGAGATCATAGGCAAGAAGGTCCCTACATAACAGAGACCCCACAGCCCCTCAGCCACCTTCTTGGGGCTGCCCATCATCCCCCCACGCTGCCTCTCCCTGTATCTTTGGAGCATCCGTCACACTCCAGGGTTACTTTACTCCCCTACCAAACCCAAATTTGAACCTCCACCTGCCTTCGCTCCCCAAAGGACTCCGCCTCCCACAGCTGCAATTCCCCCAAACTTCACCCTTACCTGCCCCCATGAGTTTTCTTCTCTAGAAGATCTTAATCTCCACCATGTCCCTGAGGCCATTCCCTGCACTCTCCTTCCCCGTTACACCTCACTCCCACTGCTCCTGCCCCGTGCCATGGAAACCTCTCTAACCCCTGAGATAGCTGCACCCCAATAATACCAATTTTCCCCATTCCCCAAGGGGTGCATTCACAATCCTTTCCCTCTCCGGCGCCCCTCTCATTCCTGCCCTTCGTCGCTTCTTGGACTGTCTCGCAAGGATCCTCCTTCCCTGCCCTCCCAAAGGGTCCCTCTGTCCCAGAGGGACCCCCGTCAGACCACTCTTTAGTATTGCTTTGTCTCCTGGACATGCCAGTGCCCCCCTGCCCCGCTGCTACCTCTGGTGCTCGATCTGGGGTGAGCGATGCACAGCGTCAGTGGCCGCTGCACACTGCCTGGTGCCCAGCACTAGGTCACCGGCTTCCGGTGTGTGGTGCCCGGTCCGCCGTGCATAATGCCAGAGCCCAGTGCTCGGCACCAAGTTACCGACGTCCGGTTTGCGTTGCCCGGTGCCCGGT
>WBNM01045313.1:466799-503089 GCA_013399055.1 Ramphastos sulfuratus | reverse complement strand
GTGTAGCCCAAAGGGGAAAGGGGATCAGACCCAGAGGGGTTGGAGGTTGCCCTGGAAGGGAGAGGAGTGTAGCCCAAAGGGGAAAGGGGATCAGACCCAGAGGGGGTCTGGGGCTACCATACAGGAGGTATGGGATTGACTTAAAGACGAAATCGTGGTCTGACCAACATGAGGCAAGGACCTGCTGCAGCAGAAGTCAGGGTCTGCCCCACAGGGGATGTTGATCTGCCTCAAAAGGAGGCTTGAGGTCTGCCCCACTGCATAGAGGAGGGCCATACGCACATGGAGTGGAGGCCTTCTCCCCACAGGGAAAGGGGAGAATAGGGGTCTGCCCCACCCATGGTACAGAGGGGGATGGAGAGCCAGCCCCACGCGAGGGTTGGGGTCCTGTCCCACAGGGACACCATGCTGGGAAAGGGAACTTTCTGATCCTCACATCCCCAGGGAGAGCCAACAGAGAGACTGAGCCTACTCTCCCCGCAGTGCTGCAGAAGGACTAGGCCAGGTATAAGCAGCTGCGTTTCAAATCAGGTCCCATCATGGGGATGGAGGGGCAAAACCTGGGCTCAGGGACAGTCTCACCATCGAGCCCCCACCAAATGTTGGGCCTGGGAGCTACCATGCCTTCATAAGAGCAGGACTCTCAGATCAGGTGAGCTCAGGAGACTCAGGGTTCCATGCCCACATCTCCAGCCTGGCTTCCCATGTAGCATTTACACTCCCAGACCAAAGTCAGTTGCAGCAGGTTCAATGCCATCCCTATGGCACTGCCCTGTGAGGACACAGTACAACCAGGGGTGCAGAGGTAAAGCTCTTCAGGCTTAGGGGTTTTGGTGCAAAACACTTATTTAAAATCCTGTCCCACTCCAGCTGCCCAAGTGTCACGGACTAAACAGAGGATTTTAAGTACAAAGGATGTTAACATAGAAGTTATGGGTTTTTAGCAGTAAAAAATAATAACAAAGCCAAGGGGATGTAAACAAGCTACTGAAGCTGGGAAACTCAGTTAATATCATTGTGGGGGTTTATGGTTAAAATTAGGTACTGAGGCAGCCTGAGTTCCCACAGTTGTGCGAGTGTCAGCTTTGGGGCACTGAAAGTTAACATTTGGTGCTGCAGTTTTGTTTTTGTTTTTGGGTTGGGTTTTTTTTTTGTTTTTTTTTTTTGGTTGGGCTGGGTTTTTTCCAAATTAGAAAAAAAAGCCGCTGGACTCATGTAGCACAATTTTCAGCACAGGATTACTCATGACCCTGGCGTTATACAACAACATCTTTGTTTGTGGGATCAACAAATGTAGGATAAAACAAGGGGATGCAGCATTCAGCACACTCTATGAAATTCCTGTGATACATCTTGAGACCCAAGCACACAGTCTTGTCCTGGTCCCGGGCTTTTCCCAAGCAATGTCTAGGGGTTTACAAGAGTTTAGTCAAGTGGGGTCCCTTTCAATGTCTGTTCATCATACTGAAGATGATACTTAATGGAAGAGCTGCCCATTTGGTTTTGGATTTTTGGTTGTTGGGTTGGGTTTTTTTTTTTTGAGGAGCAACATTGCTTACTTAAGCTGAGTGGTGATTTCATCATCCCCTTTTCACTTCTGGAGGAATACAGTTCCTTTTGGGGTCCCTGTGGCAGGAGCATTCATTGCTGGTTGCAGCACTCATTGCTCTGAGCGTAGGGGACTCCAAAACTCCAAGCCAAACAAAATGTTCCCCTGAAATTAGAATCAAATAACAAAGGTCTTTTTATTCCACTTCACATTACAAAATCCCTTTTTGCATTACAGAACCCAAATTTTAGCCTGATTGACTCAAGGAAGACAAAAAAAGAAAACCAACCTATAAAGAAAAAAGCCCAGCACAGACTTTGCATTCGTTATTCCCACAAATTGCTAAGTGAGAAAACGGGATGCACAGCCCTGCACACAAGCAGCCCCTCGAAAGCCTCCCTTTAAAACAGATTTGCCAGCAGATGTTCAATAGAAAATGGAGCACGTTAGTTTTACCACACACTCACAACTTCTTGGGGATGTGGGGAAGGAGGCTCTCAGTACCTTTTTTATGATCTGACGTTGACTTCACTAATGACTCACATTTGGTTCCAATGAGATATTTTCATATGACTAATGAATCTATATTTGGAGGCATAAGAGGGCTTGGCTAATTATCTGTTGCAGTTAGTTAAATATTCCATTTTTTAAAAGCAGGTTTTCCTCCTGTGGCAAATGTTGTGCCCCTATGGTCTGTCTTCTTCTGGTACTTTAAAAGCAGCCCAGTGCTTTGACTCGAACCAAGCTGACATCTGGGTTTCTGCATGTGTAAGCACAAGAGATGGCCTGAACTTAATTATACAGCTAACCAATCCTGCATTTTTTATGTGGCCAATAGGTCATTCCCCAAAGGACAATTTAAACCCAATTTTTCAACACGCACTTGATGCTTGCAGCAGCCCATTTTGCTGGGGGCATTTATTGGGGTGCCATTAATAACTCCTGGCGGGGCAAATTCTGTATGAGCACTGTCATGTAGGCTGCTTGTGCACAAATCAGTTTTCCACAGAGAGGGCTCAAAATCTGATGAGAAGGGAAGAGAAGTGAAAGAGGAGGGGGAGGGAAGTGGGCTCCTTCAGTTCAGCTGCCTGAATTGCAGAAGGACATAAAACATAATGATCCTGGAGGGAAAGGAACTGTACACAGTTCAGATGTGGGAATGAGCCAGGATTTCCTGTTCATATGCCTCTTTAGTAGGTGCTCGAGCTGTTCTCCTTCTTTTATCGCTGTCATTTTCTTTGTCTGCCACCAAAGCAATAACACTGGTGCAGATACAATGGATCAGATGTTCTCCCTGCCCCTGCTGCTGCAGCCCTCAGCCAGGAGACCTCTCTCTGCTGCTCTCCAGAACTCGAGCAGAACAATAAAGAAGATTTTACAGCTGTTGTGGGGATGGGGGGAGGCGAGGAGGCAGAGGGAAAACAGCTTGAGTGCCCGTGGCCAGCTATAATTTTTCCAGTGGGTCTTTGCTGACAGTTTTAGGATTAACAAGTGAGCTCTGTTCCCAGGCATTTACCCCTCTGGATAAGCTGGCCTGTTTGTTCTCAAGGGTTTATTTTACCCTGCAAAATATGGCATTGCCAAACAGATGTAGGCTTGTTCCTAGAAAGGCAAGTTATAACTGAAGCTGCATCTCACAGAGGCTTTAGCCCTTGGAATTGTTTGGAAATGCTACAGTATTCCTCCGACCCTTTTCAGAGCAGTTTTTTCCCACAGACGTGCTGGTCGATTCTTTTATGGCTCTGTCCTTTGTCAAGGATGAATTAGGAAAAATAAACTCACAAACAAAAAGTGGAGGCCCAGCACAGAGATCTTCTTGCTTCCAATGATTAAGAAGTATTTTACAGCTCTGGTTGTGGGGGGTGGAAAACAATGTGTCCTCCTGTGTTTTTCTTTCCCTCATTTTCAGCTTGATGGGTAATGGGAGAGAAAAAACAAGGGAGGGTGGGGGGCAGGGAAGAGGAAAGAAGAATAAACCAGTCTTACTATTTTTAAAGGCCTCCTTTTCAATACACTGACACAAAGTGCTTTATGGTGAATGCTAGAGAAAGCCTTCTGTGTCCCAGAGCTGGCACAGTGAGGGACAGGTGGTGAGGAAGGAAGAGAAGGCTGTGAGGATGCAAGCTGGGCCTGATGTCAGTATTTGGTGGCCAGGATTTTGCTTTCTTCCTAGAGATATGGGAAACATCAGCCATGTGTAAAAGTTTGCTGAGAAACTGGGACCTAGGAATTACCAGTGACTCACAGCAAAGTGAATCAGGACAGGACAGTGAGGGGCCTGCCCTCCCTTGCCTTGGTCCCTCCCATGGCTGGCAGGGAGATAAGCCCAAGGTTAGGGCAAGTCAGTAATGGGGGCAGAAGAAGGTCTGTTCTGATCCCTGTCCTCTACAGGGAGGAGCCCACCTCTCCAAAACAGAAGGAACAAAAATACCCTTAAAATCCAACTACAGAGATGCCAAGTCTTTTCACAAGATGTGTGTCTGTTCAAGGTCTCAGATGATGTCCTGCCTTTGCTGGCCAGCATGTTTTTCCCTTCAGCAGCAGGTCAAGCATCTTGCCAAACCTTTGGGGGTCAGATCCCCCACATCACTCACTCTTGGAGGGAAATCCCACTTCACCTGAAAGCCCAGCTGCCCTTCCTTATGCTGGCAATTGGAGTGCTAATGGCTCCCCATCCCCTGATACATGCTCCCTGTTCTCCCAGTATGTGCTCCCTAAGACTGTAGGTCCCTCATGCTCCAACCCTATGCTGCCCTGCTCCCCCACTGCAGGAGCAGGGAGGGCAAAACTTCACCTGCCTCCAGGCGCCTCAGTTCAGCAGCTTTGTCACTGAATTGGGGTGGGAAGTGAGTTTTGCAGGGCACTGCAGAGAGGAGAGAGGCACTGCAGAGAGGAGAGAGGCACTGCAGAGAGGAGAGAGGCACTGTAAGGCCCATTTGATCCAGCCTGCCCACAGCACTGGCTGCTCCCCAAAACAATCATGCTGCAAATCACAGACTTTCAAGGTAATAAAACAACGGCCCAAAAATAAGTTGCCGGCATCAACTCTTCTTCCTCCTCTGGTTTAGATGTCCAGAGGTTTGCTGCAAACCTTACTTGTGTTGCCAGAGCATGCAGAAAGGAGCAGTTTTCAATAGTGCAAACCCAGATTTTCTCCACCTGCCAGGCTTAGTTAACAGAAGTGATTGAACACAGAAGCAGGAGTGGTTCTTATCTGAAATCAACCTCATGTTTTCTCACTTGGAGGAATGAGCACACTCGCAGCACTTCCCCTGCACAAGGCAGAGTCAGAGAAGCACCACCTGTGTTGTTGCATGTCTTCCCAGCACACCCTCTGCCTGTCCCTGCTCTCCAGCCTTCACTCCCGGTGGTGATTCACTTTTGTTTGCCCTGCAGTTACACCTTGCCTCTTGTCCTCCCCCACAAAACTCATCCAGTGTCTTTTATACTTCCCTCAGCATTTACTCTCTGGAGCTTAGTCGGCTCCAGTGTGAGTAGCACAGGTATCCTGTGAAGTCCTGCAGCTGCAGTCCATACCCTTATCTCTGCTGCTCCACAGGTCACACTCAGAGGTAGGTCTGAACTTACTTAATGTCCTCTATCCTCAGATTGTTTTCCCCAGGTGCATCAGGCCAGCCAGAGTTCAGACTCAATAGAAGGGTCAATTATAGGCCACTTTCTTTACATTTACTGAATCTGAGATGTTTTAAGAGAGGCTCTGAATGCATTATCTATGAGCCTGATCCAGTAATTACAAATGCTTTTGGAGTGGCCCAGACTAGTTTGTTCAGGTTCCTCCAGGACTGATTAGAGATTAGCAGAGCTAATCACCACACATTAGGTGGAAGGCATATAGCAGTGGTGGTTTTCAGACTCAAGGGCCAAATGCTTTGTACCTGCCCAACTCCCAGGCACTGCAGCAATCCAGCAAAGATGCAGGGGAGGGAGGCAGGATGCTGCAGGTTTGCCTGGTCTGCAGTTGCCATACATGGCAGAGACTTGTGGATTTGCACACCCAGGTAGCCAAACTCCTCCTTGTCCCTAAGCATCCCTCAAAGATACCTTCATTAGTCTCAGTGTACAAAGCAAATTGAAACCAAGTAGCTGACCGGTAGGAGCAGATGTAAAAAGAGTTAAATATTGACATAGGCTAGTCAGACACAGTGATTCAGCTTAGAGGGATGATAAAACAAGGCCATAGAGAATTTATGTGGAGATTGTCCTTGACTTCAGCTGGTACCAGGGTTAATTGCTGTTGGAAGATGACCTGTTGAGGTTGAAGGAGATGTAGCTGAGGGAGGGGAAGGAAGAGCCTTTATCTCAATCCAACCTAGCAGCACATCTTTGCGGAGATATTCCTACTTTAAAAAACTCTGTTTGAAGTGGGCCTTGGGTGGCCAAAAAAAAAAAAAAAGGTACTACTCACGGCTTTGTAATTATAGTTTCCCAATTGCAGTCCTGAGGATATCAGCAGAAGGTCACTTCTCTGCAAAGACTCTAAAACTTCATCACCTTTGGAGATACTAGAAAATCCCAGTCCTAACCTACTAGAAATGGGGATTAATACTCTCTGTGTTTAGTAGCCAACAGCCCTAGCTTCCTACTAAGGACCTGCTCCTCTGGCCTCAGAGACCTCCCGTCTCCAGGTCACTCAACCCTTATTTCCCTTCAGTGGTAGAAGTGATCCCGCAAACTCACAAGCCTGGGCGTAAGAGCTGCCACATTGCTTATATCTACTGAGTATTCCAATGTGTTCCTTGGTTTCCATGGGGATTTAGATCTCCAGATAAAAATCAGATTCAAAATCCCTTTATTTCAGTAAGTCCAGATGCTAGAGGGTCCAGCTGCTTGGAGAGGGCTGGAACAGCCTTCCCGCCCTGTGACCTAGTGGGAATAGGACCATAGGACCCCTGACAAATATGAGAACCCAAAGATCCAGTTGACATTTACATTGACAGGCTTTCCCTTGGTGTCTGGTACCCCTTGAGCAGGGCAGCGGGATGAAAGCATTTCAAAGCACACATAGATGCTTAAGAATTTCATTAGCAGCACCAGCCAACATTTCCACTTGCTTTGTATTTGCTGTTGGAAAAGTAATAACAGCTTTGGAGAACCTACTCAGGAGAGAAAATAGCTCTTTTCTAGGCATCACGCTGGGATTATGCTTTGAGTAACAACATTGCTTGCAGGAATGGAGTGTAAGGGGGCTGCAGCCCCAGGAGAAGCAGAGATTGCTTATATGAGCCCATGGAAAATGCTTGGATGGAACAGGATGAAGGAAAGGAAAATGTGGTGTAACTACATATCAAGAAAAGACTCCAGCTGCTGGTCTCTAGCTGCCTGTGTCAAAGCCTCCTTAGGGAAGAAACTTTATTCATCTCCTGGGATAATTAAAACAAATACTGGAAAAAATACAAGGAACAGTCCTGTGTCGGCTGGGGACAAGACAGACCATTCAGATCTTAACCCAGAGCACAAAGCTCTCCTACAGCAAGTAAGTACTTGAAGGTGCACTGATATTTACCTCTAATACAAAGGAAACCCCACACCCTTGCAATCTCTTGGCTGTTGAGGAACAGAAGCTACTCCAGGACTAGGGAGCATGCAAAGCTGTGCTGCCTTTGACCCCCTACCAAATCCTAAACCAAGAATTTCCCCAGTCCCATTTCCCCAGTTCTGTGTCTATGCCTCTATGGAGTCTGACTCATTTCTGCACGTGGCTGAGGCAGGCAGAAACAGAGCCAAGAGGTGAGGGAACAGAGCACCTTGCAGAAATAGATCCTTATCCCACAGCTTTCGTGGTCTCAGACCAACTCTGTCCTACCTCTGTCTCTGTCTATTGGTAGAGGCAGAAACCACTCATAGGGCACCTTGGAGCAACACTAACTCTGTTTTCCTACCTTCAGACAAACCCTTTTCCCCCTTCAGCACAGGAGAAGACCATGTATAAAAGTGTCTCTTTCTGCCAGTAGCAACAGATGAACAGCTCTTGTGAGCATCACATCTGCTTGATTACTATCAGTACTTAACCAAGAACCCAGCATAAAAACATAGGGCCTCAACTCAGAATACCTAACATATGCTTTAAAGCACACTACCTGCCAAGGCAGGTGTGGGATGGGGTCATCTGGATGATCTCACTCCATGATAACACAATGAGCCCTCCTGCACAGGGAGAGTCCTGCAGAGATAGCCAGGCAGACTGGCAGGTGGGTTTCCCCTTGCAGGACACATCCATGGGAGCAAGTTTTTTTCATTTCTTCAGTATGTTTACATGTACCAGCCTCTGAACATAAGCACTGACATACAGCCTGCAAGCAAGACCTCTCCCCTGATCTTCTGCCCAAGCATCACTGCTTGTTGCTGGCTTACCCCTCTGGACACTGACTGATTCCTATGATACAAAAAGAGCTGGAGCTGGACTAACAAACTCTCCCCTTCCTTGTCCACATGGACACTCTGCTACTGAAAATACATGACAAAAGTAAGGAGGATGCTCCACCACTGCCCAAGGCTGTATATTCCTTCCACACCAAGAAAAGGTCCCCATGTGACCCTGTAAACCAGTAACTCCTGGAGTCATCCTCCAACCCCTGCCCAAGCAAACATCCTGTGCAAAGCAGATGGTTTGCCTAGAGACCTTCAGAGCTTTTCTTCAAAGCTGAAAAAGGTTGTTCAGAGTCTGTTCCAGTCCAATTTTAAATATCTCCAAGGATGGAGATCCCACTGCATCTCTAGGCTAAACCATTCTCCGCATGAAAGTATTCTTTTTAATGAGTCAGATCTTCCCTCACAACAACTGGTTCCTGTTCCTTCTTGTCTCTTTCATGGCACCCCTCTGAGAAGAGACCTGCTCCATTCTTTCTGAAATGTCCCTTTGGACAGACAAATATAGCAATTAGCTCTTTCCCTCTCTTGTCCATGTTGAACAAACCCAGTACACAGCCTCTCCTCATTGCTTGCTATCACATGCTAGTTATTAATCAGATCTCCTATTAGAGATCCTGGTGTCTCAGCAGTAGAGCATGATTTTCAGTTTATAGCCCTGTGTCTATTTCCAAGAATATTTTACTGCCCTGATGTACAACATTACTAAAACCTTCAAATGAAGTCAGCTCTGTTGCAGGACACAGCTTGCTAACTAACCCTTCAGAAAAACACTGCAGCTAAGATCTTAAAGCATGAGC
Organism: Ramphastos sulfuratus; assembly: GCA_013399055.1. NCBI lineage: Eukaryota > Metazoa > Chordata > Aves > Piciformes > Ramphastidae > Ramphastos > Ramphastos sulfuratus. Next base: position 494,353 of record WBNM01045313.1, on the reverse strand, counting down.
AGCAGTGTAGCCCAATGATAGGACAGAGGGCTTTTAGGAAGAGAACAGGAGGAATTCAGATCACAGGTTTGTCTGGACATCAGAGCTGCATGATCCAAGCTCTATCATGTTGCTTTGAAAGCAAGTGGACATTAAGGCTGAGGACACTCCCACTTAAATAAACTAAATTTGGATTATAAATGCAGCCCTACTCTGCAAAGCAGCTCTATAAAAATGTCATTGTGGGACTTCCTGTTTATTGTCTTTCACAGACTCCAGATGAAACCCATCCCACCAAACAAAATGAGATGTTTTCTAATGTGCTTCTGCAAACACCCATCAGCTCTAAAACAAAGGGTTCAAATCTAGCTCTCCAAATCATATGCAACAGTTTGGATTTTCAGATAACCACAACAGCCAGAACCTGCTAATTTGCTTTCTGGCTTTGTGCGGGATCCTTCTCTTCCAGCATCCAGTCTGTCCCAGTGGGCACTGCCGGCGTGGCTGCAAAGGGGTATGAGGAGCAGTCAAGAGTAAGCACAGTTCTTAACCAATAAAGCAGTTACTCACTTTTTAACCTACCAGAACAGCTGGAGTAAAGCCTACTTACATTCATTGCTAGGTTTTTTCAGAAGAGCCTAAGAAGGCTCTTCTACAGGCATTCAAAAGCAGATTAACACATGATTTCTTAGAGCAGCAAGCACAACCCAGTTCTGGCCCTTTAAAGGAAGCAAATGCACAACTGGTGCTGGTTTTCCACGGTGTGTTTTGGGAGCTGAACTATCTTTTAAATCACTTTGATGATGAACACACACTGATTTGTCCTGAGAACAAAGAGGGAACATCCCCCAAAAAATAAACCAATAGAATATCTGCTTCACTTCAAACTTGGGAAAAAAATAGTTCTTTTAAAATTGCTGATTAGATCTTAAATCTCAGCCAGGTCTAAGGGTAAACAGTGCACATCCCCAGAATAAAAGGGGATATGATTAGGAAAATTGTGTCCTGCAGCATATGAGATTGTTATATCTGCCAGCTGGAACAGCATGAATGCATGGAGGCACGATAGCTGTAAAAGAGCGGCGTGCAGGAACTGAGCAATGCTTGTGCACACCTTGGGCAGAACTGCTCCTTGCTTATAGCAGACAGGCTGAGGCAACAGCAGCTCTTCCAAGGAATCAGCTTTTAAGACACCAGGACTTGTGCTCCAAAAGCAGCAGGAAAGAGACACAGGAAATAAAACCCATATAAAAATTAGTTCTTGTATCTAGCCACATTGCTAAGGCTGAAAATAGCTACACATTTTTAATATAGGATCATCCCAGTACCAATCAGGACACCAACATAGCAAAGAACAAAATACGGTGTTACTGGCCAAAAGATTATGGCAAGGTGTAGCCAGGTATAGAGGAGAAAAAGGGGTTGGATAACGTGATCTGGTCTGCTGAGATCTCAAAACAATCCCAAAGATCTTTCCTGAGCAATTTTCTGGGTCTGCTGCTCTGGGCCTGGTGTAAGAAGCGCAGAAAGAAGTGCTAGGACAGGATGGCTCTCAGCTCACTTGCCCTCTGCCGGATGCAGGAGCTTGGTGAGCCCAGACATCCCCAGAAATTAAAGTCGGCTGTTTTATAGTCCGGTGCTGCATTTCTGCAGGGCTGCGTGCTCTGGGAACTGCAAGGGGAGGGGTTAGAGAAAAAGCTGAACATGAGATATGGCAGAACTAGAAACTGCAATGGAGACAGAAATCGTGAGCTTTAAAAGAACCAAACATATTCCTTTTGCCACTTGTACCTCTCTGAACTGCCCAACATTCCAATGAAACGAGCTTTTCCTAGTTCAGTTTCTAGTTCTAGATTTGGGTGTCTGTCTGCCTGAAAGAGATTAACACTGCTTTCTAGTGCTGCATTAATGTGCATATGAAAACAAGAGGTGGATGTCAGGAGGCTACTGTGCAAGCAGAACTGCCCTGCCCCACAGTGAGGAGATAGGGGCGAGGCTGGCACTGTGAGAAGACATCCAGCTTTCAAGTGCCTCCAGCCACTTAGCCACTGCAGAAACAACTTGCAGTCCCATAAATTTTGTGGGCCAGGCCAACCTAGCAGAGCACAAATACAAAGTATCTCCTAGGAAACAGTTTCTGCATCTCTTAATTTCATGGGACAGGTCAGGACAGGGAGATGTGTGGGACTCAGGCAGGGTTCCTGTATACGCGCTCCACCTGCACATGAGCTCCCACAAGGTTTAAATCGCAATCACGGGAAAAAGTCAGCTTCTCTAGACAAACTGTTTACATTAAAAAAAACCAAACCAACAACAAAGGAAAGAAAGCAAAACAAAACAAACAAACAAAAAAAATTAGTGATAAGCACTTGGAAAATTTTGATAGCAAGCTCAGCATAGTCCACATGGCACTGCAGTATCCATTCCTTCACCTGCAACCTTCTAGACAGGTAAGAGTGTGTCTTAAGACAAATTTCAGATCCCCCACCACTGTAAATTCACTGGAAAACTTGTCTTGGTGTGGTAGAGATGTGATCCAATCATGTGACTTCCTATATCCACCACTGATGCTTGCAAAAAACACCATAGTTGGCCCCTATACCCAGTTTTCTCCTGCAAAAGCAAGTGGATGCTCCCACTTCAGCACAGCAGCAACCTCTGACATGCAGACAAAAGGTGTCATGGCAAGCACATGAACATTTTGCCCCTAAACACAGTCATTACTCAGAAAAGGGCAAAAGCACAGTGAAGAGTATGAGGTACTTGGTAAATCATTTCACCACATTGGTCTGAACTGGAAAGAGCTGTGAGAGATCAGCCTGCCAAATCTTCCACTGGACTCCTTCCTGATTACCCAAGCCAGCCAGGACAGCACAGCTTGGCCAGGAAGCTGACAGGATGGGACATTTGCAGGCAGCTGGACTTCCCCTGTGTCTAGACTGACTTGGGAAGACTGCTGCAGTCCATGACTCACTCTAGGCACCTGGTAGTATGGCAGTGGCCTCTGATCTCCCCTGCAAAACCCAGGAGCTGGGGTGGAGGAAGGTTGTGTGCATTAGTCTGAGGAGAACCAGTCCGGTCTGCATATAGGCCAGGGTGCTAAGATGCTGCAGCTGGGGACCAGGTAGAATGGCTGCAGCCTCTGCACCCAGCTCTGAGAGCTCAGGCAGACAAACCCACTCCATCACTGCTTCTGTCAATGACTTGTTCTGTACCTAACTTGTGGGATCACAGGGAACATGAATACTCTACCTGAGCTTGAACCCAGAATGGGACTCATCTGCTAGCCGTGTTACTCACACATGAACATATGCCACATATGAGGCCTGAAACCCTGTAGCTAAGATCCAAGACTTGGTTCATGTTGTCTGAATGATCAGAGGCACTGTTCTGGTCCTGGACAGACACTCAGAGCCTAAGCCCTTTGTCAGGTCCTTTGAACATGGGCGGGTCAGAGCTCTAAGTCTCTGCTTTCAAACCGATCCTTGAACCAGCAGCACGGGTATGCCAGCTACCTTGTGGCTGCCAAAGCCTAGCGTCAGCCCAGAAAGTCTAGCAGGGGCACTCTGGGGCAATACAGCTGCCGTCCTTTAGGGCAGTAATAAAGTGTCCTCAGAAAAGAACAGGTCTGCTGGTGTAACTGCACTGGGTACTTCAGTGAGCTCAGCTAAAGCCACTTACAAATCACATCACCTCCCACCCCTGACCCGCATAGCTTTGCAGGCAAAAGTCTGCACTAGCCAGAAATATTAGACATAACAAATATATTTTTAAAACAAGGGGGAGGAACATTTTTCAGGCCTAGGGGGTAGAGGATGTTGGCTTGAACTGTGGGAGAAAGTTCAAGGTCAAGTTCTCCTGCATGCAAACCAGCTCTTCTGGCAATGCTTTGCAGCAGTGCCAAGTATCAGTCCCTATTCTAACATGTGCTTTGGGCACACACATATTTCTGGAAAATAATGTCTGTAAATAAGTTCTTCTCTAACCAGCTGAAGTCCTTGAGGTAAGGACAGTGCCCAAATAATACCTGACAACCAGGTGACAGAAAGCCTGGTGATACTGCCTTTCACACACCAAGATGCCCCATCCCTGGATGTTTTTAAGGTCAGGCTGGACAGGGCTCTAAGCAACCTGATCTAGCTTGAGGTGTCCCTGCACATGGCAGGGGGGTTGGACCTAGGTGATCATTGAGGTCCCTTCCAGCCCTGACAATTTTATGATTCTATGACATGGGTGCATCAGCTCATGCTTCTTATTCAGAATCTCAGTGGAAGGTTTGGACTTCCTAATTCTGGTGAAGACTCTCTCCCAAGTCTGGAGCAGACAGACGGATAAGCAAGACAAGTAAATCATACATTGGTAAAATGGATCGCATTTACATCACTTCTAACTCTTCACCATGGCTTTGTCCCATGACGAAGCCAACCCAAAAGACCTTGGACCACTCTGAAGGGACACCTATCCAAACCTGCTTTTGCAACAGAGACTGACCAAAGCCTTTGTATTTGTAGCAATCATCCCAACCAAAGGGGTACTTTGTGGATTGGGCTGCATTCAGTTGGCAAAAGCAAGATCTAAGACCAGACTGAAGTCCCATCTGCCGACAGATGTAGTTTTATGAACCAGTTTTCTTGTTTTTTAAAGGATTTTAATCTTCTCCTCATTGGAAGAGAGGCAAATGGTTGACTGTAGGGACCTGATGAAGCTCAGCCCACTCACAATACGTCATTCATCTCACTCATTTCCCCTAGGCTGAGCCACAGCAGATACTGCAAAAGTTAGATTTGTGAGATGAAGGCATCTCTTCTTATATTTAGGTAAGCATTTTGTTAATCAGTATTTCCTGCAATGAGCCATCCCCTATAGGTATGTTTCCTCCCCTAAAGAAATGTCCTTTTGTACAGCAATTTAATCCCTGTTCCCCAGGCATGGTGTTGCTCCGTTTTTATTACAGCAAAATATTTTCAGAAAAAAGACTGAATCAGGAAATTAACTGCACTACAGATGCTAAAAATGTATCTTGCATGGCTGGAAGCAATCAGCATGGTCATTTTTCTGTTCTGCTTATTTTCAGCTTCTTGCCACCTTTAAAAATTACTAAGGAAGGTACGTAATAGAGGTGCTGCAATTCTGTCCTGAGCTCTTTAGCTCCTCTTTAATTCAACTAAATCCTCAACAGAGTATTTTTCACATTCCTGTTCAAAAGCAGTCCACCATTCAAGAGTTCACCCGATACTTGTGAGTTCAAAGCACTCCTAACTGCTTTCTTTATGATGTTCCTCACCCCACAGGTGTCCCCTGCACTTCCCAACGGTTTTAGGGAGGCAGTCATCCTGCAGCACCACTTGGTAGTCTCTCAGCGCAGCTGAGCAGAGCCCCGCAGCCAAAGAGCGAAGCTCTGTACATCTCATGGAAGCACACCATCAGTATGGCACTGTGCCAGAGTCAACACTTGTGCTGACCTTCAACTGCAGGCAAGAAAATCCCATAACAGAGACCATACCACAAACATCTGTGCTCTCATCACAGTCAGGTGAAATTACTGTAATGGAATGCTAATTGTCATCTCCCTGAAACTGCTCCAGGGACAGCAGTAATGGGAATTGTGACGTACAGGAGGAGTAGTGGTTGCACTCCCTAACATGCTCCCCATCCAGACAGCCCAATTCCTGGGGTCCCTGGGGTTTCTGGGGTCCAGACTTCAGGCCTTCCAGATAGGGTAGGGTCATCCCATGCACAACAAGTTTCTTTACTCCAGGACCATCTGCCTGAAGGGGATCTGATGAGTGGAGCCACTCCATCCTCAAGGCTGCCCACAGAAACCCAGTGGTGGCTGGCTGGCCTACAGGGAACAGATCCTTCCCTTGATAGCTCACCTTGCCCTTCAGACACAGATCTCTTTTCGCTGGTGCCTGGTGATTAGAGAGCTGCTCCCAGTGCCAGGTTCTCCTCCACTGCCTGACTGTATGCTGGGACATGCTGGCTTAATGTCCAGATTTTTCAAATATTTTGCTTTGTGGTTTTTCATGCTGTGGTCAAGATATTTTGCAAAAGGCACCTTATAAATTGGCTCCATAAATACACATAAAACACCGTGTTTAATCCTTCCTTTCACATTCTTCTTTTCATTATTAAAATGCCCCCAGCCTACTGACTCCCTCCCCACCCTGTCTTTAGGCCAGTCTAGCCCAACTTAAAATATTTTTGGCTTCTACATGAAGACTGGAAAATGGCTATTTTATTTCAAGGAATCTTGTTTTGGACTAAAATCAGGCCTAGTAAGTGGCTGAAGTGAAGAATGACTGTGCACATCAGGTGCACAAAACAATGACAGCATGGTGGTGTTTTCATGCCAAGAGGCCCAGTACCACACAACAGGACCTCCACCCCCCAGCTCTTCCTTATTGGAGCATTCTGAATGGGAAAAACTCCACAAAAAGGAGGAACAAACTACCAGGGACAGAGATGCTAAAGGACACCCAGACATGGGTCGGTACAGCCCTGAGGATGGGCAGAACTGGCTCACACCAGCAATGAGACTGTCTCCCTTGCATGGGTCCAAAAGCTGCCTGACTGTAGTGAATGATTCCTAAAAGGTGAATTCAGCCCCTCCAAAACCCAAGCCAAATGCATGCTGGTTTGGAATTAAATCTAGAGGAAGATCCATAAAACCTGCTTTGGTTTCCTCATTTACCATGCCTTTTGCATCATGTCCAGCACCAGGGATGTGCAACCACCCAACAAAAGTCTGCTCCTCTCATCAGTTTCCAGCTCCCATCTTCTTCCAGCCCAGCTCTGCACAGCACTGATGGACCATCTCCAGGCCCTCCATGTATTAAAGAAGTAACAGGACAAGTCAACAAAGAGAAGCAAAGGTCAAGTTGTAATGATAGTTTAGCCTGCACTGGCCTATGCCCTTGCACTTCATAGGTTTCATCCATTGGCTGAGAGATGGAGAGAAGCACTAAAGCACAAGAACATTTTGTGCATCACCAGGTAACACCTGAGCATTCAGGATTTCACTTGATTCTAGGTGACAGAGCCTCATCTGAAAAATGAGAACTAAACTTTGTTATCTCCATTATAACCACAGGACACAGTGGTAGACTCATGCCATCCGTAGAGGCAAGGGGGGGCACCTTCATCTGACAAATATCTGGGTGACAAGTCCCAGAGGATAATATCCATGCTCTTTAAAATGCATAAAGCTCCTAAACAGTCTCATCAGCCAAGATGTCAGAGTAGCTAGGAGAACCACACTAGCCCAGATTTTGTTCCAGGACCCCTAACCCTGTGGTTTATCTTTCTTAATATTTCTTCAAGGATCACAATGTTCCAGCCAAAAGACCTTCGGGCAAACCTCTTGGGTAAATGTGGGCATTTCTTGTATTCATTACCAGCCTCTGGCTGCATTAATACCTTAGCTGTTTCATCACAGGCCTCTCATGCCTGATAATATGTCTTTTGGACTCATTTCAGCCTGTGAGCCTCCCAGTTCCACAATTCTGCTGAACAGCTTTGTCCTTTTTCAGAAGGAGCTCAGCACTATGGTCTTAAGGTTAAAGCCCTGGAGGCCTGTGCCTGGGTCAGCTGGACTCCATTCCTGGCTCACTGCAGTGCCGGCACCCCTTTTACTCTTTCCATCCCTCTGAGCCTGACAGAGAAAACCCAGAGGCAGCAGGGTGGCCTGGCCTGTGGTGTTTGCTAGACCAGAAATACCTGTACACGAGTGCATCTATGTGCATCTGAGGTTCTCACTTCTTCACTGATAACTCAAAACCTCATGGCAGCAGTGAGGCCAGGCACAGCATCAGCTAGCTAGCCATGTCCAACTCCTGTGAAGCTTTACTGCAAGACTTGAAAAACAGAGAGATCAGACTCTTTTGCCCTATAAATGAGCTTTTGACACAGCTCTAAGTGTTTAAAGATGGTCACAGGCCCAAGTGAGGCTTTGTCTTCAAGGTCTAAATTATGAAAGACTACGAGTTTGAGTCATGGGATCTTTCTGGATTTTTTGTTGTGGAGACTGTTTGGTCCAGGGGTCAGGGAGAGGCTGCAACCGGAGCCAGAGATAGAAAATCCAAGTCCACGTGTTCAACAAAAACAAGCCTTGAAAAGTGGGTATGGTGATGACCTTCAATGCCTTCACGAGGAAGACATACAAAGCAGATGAGGAGCAGAGTCTAGTTCCCACTCCTGGTGGCTTCCCTTCCCATCTCCCAGGTTAGCTCTCCTCACACCCATAGAATCATAGAATTATAGAATCATAGACTCAGCCAGGTTGGAAGAGATCTCCAAGATCATCCAGTCCAACCTATCACCCAGCCCTATCCAATCAACTGGATCATGGCACTAAGGACTGCGACTCCACCACCTCCCTGGGCAGCCCATTCCAATGCCAATCACTCTCTGTCAAGAACCTCCTCCTAATATCCAGCCTATACCTCCCCTGGCACAACTTGAGACTGTTTCCCCTCATTCTGTTGCTGATTGCCTGGGAGAAGAGACCAACCCCCACCTGGCTACAACCTCCTTTCAGGTAGTTGTAGACAGCAGTGAGGTCACCCCTGAGCCTCCTCTTCTCCAGGCTGCACACCCTCAGCCTNCACCACTCTCTGGGCCCAGCCCTCCAGCCAGTTCTTGACTCATATCAGAGTGAAATTGTCCAAGCCATGAGCTGCCAGCTTTGCCAGGAGCTTGTTGTGGCAGACAGTGTCAAAGGCTTTGCTGAAGTCCAGGTAGGCTATATCCACAGCCTTCCCTGCATTCACCCGGAGGGTAACCTGGTCATAAAAGGAGACCAGGCTGGTTGGGCAGGACCTGCCCTTCCTAAACCCATGCTGGCTGGGCCTGATCCCTTGGCTATTCTGTAGGTGCTTTGTGATGGCACTCAAGATGATCTGTTCTATAACCTTACCTGGCACTGAGGTCAGGCTGACAGGTTTGTGATTTCCTGGTTCCTCCTTCCAGCCCTTCTTGTGGATGGGCATCACATTGGCAGCTTCCAGTCTTCAGGGACCTCTCCAGTGAGCCAGGACTGTTGATAAATGATGGAGAACAGCTTGGCCAGCTCATCTGTCAGCTCTCTCAGCACCCTAGGATGGATCGCATTTGGTCCCATGGCCTTATGAGGATCTAAGTGGCTCAGCAGGACCCTTACTGCTTCCTCCTGGGTTACAGGGGGACTATACTGGTCCCTGGCTCCATCTGCCAGTTCAGAAGGCCAGTTGTCCTGAAGACAATCTGTCCCACTATTGAAGATTGAGGCAAAAAAGGTGTTAAGGACCTCTGCCTTTTCCTCATCTGTTGTTAGTATATTCCCCTCCACATCTAATAAGGACTGGAGGTTGTCCTTGCTCTTTCTTTTGCCGTTAATCTATTTATAGAAATATTTTTTATTCTCCTTTACAGCAGTGGCCAGTCTAAGTTCTATATGGGCTTTTGCCTCTCTAATCTTTTTCCTACAACACCTAGCAATGTCCTTAAACTCTTCCTGGGATACCTCCCCTTTTTTCCAAAGGTGATACACACTCTTTTTTTTCCTTAATTCCTTTAGAAGCTCCTTACCCATCCAGTCCAGCTGTCTCACTCATCAGCTCACCTTCCGGCACATTGGCACAGCCTGTTCCTGCACCTCCAAGAGTTCTTTCTTGAAGTAGGCCCAGCCTGCCTGGACCCCCTTGTTTTTAAGGGCTGTTTCCCAAGGAACTTTCCGAGTTAGTTCCCGAAATAAGCTGAAGTCTGCCCTTCGGAAGTCCAGTGTGGCGGTTTCACGGTCACTGGACCCCAGGCAGCCTCCGATCACCACATCTCCCACCAGCCCTTCTCTATTTGTGAACAGCAGGTCAAGCAGGGCTGCACCCCGGTAGGCTCACATAACAGCTGGGATAAGAAGCTATCCTCCATACACTCTAGGAACCTTCTAGACTGCCTCTTCTCTGCAGTGTTGAAGTCCCAGCAGTTCTTTGAAGGAAGCAGAGAAACTGAAGCTCATGTGCAACGTAAGGTTTATCACCCCAGTAAAAATCAATCCCACTGGGGCCTAAACCCCAAGGTTTGTGTCAAGGGAGTTGGCAACTAATTGAATCAGGATGGCTAATTTGGACTGGCAAGGGTGTGGCACTGTCATCAGGCTCTTTGAGAGGGACCCGACTTTGGTGACACCTAAGCATGGAGGTTTTGTTCCTCTCTAAAGCTTTTAGCAGTGGTTTAGTGAATGGTTAGCCAAGCTGGTCGGGGAGAAAGGTCGTTAAAATGTTGTTGCTTTTCCCTGCTAAAAAATGTGATTATCTTTGACCTCTTTTTAACGTATTTCTCAGGTTTAGAATGGAGAAACAAAATCGCCAAGGCTTTCAGCAAAGTCCCATAAATTTGTTTTAAAAGAAAATAACCTCAGAGTTGGGATTTTTTGGTCAGTTTCCCATGAAAAGTCTAGGGAAAAACATCCTCAGAGAAAGAGATGCTCTGCTGAAATGCTCAATTTCACCAAAAGGACTGATTTTCATTTTAGAAAGACAATTTCTGTAAGAAAATTAGCGTGACTGATGAGACATGGTTTGATTCAATAGGAGCTACTGGAGCTGGTATTCTGTTACACTCTTCCTGAAACTGTCAGTAAAGGAACCCGAATCCTATAACCAGGTAACTCAACAAGATTGACATGTCTTTGCTCTTTTTGTTATAGACAGGGATCTCTTGTTGCTCCTGAAAGCCTTAATTTGCAGTATTCAACAGCTCAACAATTTCCCCATGCCTTCTGCTCATTAATTGCATCAATCAAAGGAATGCATTCAATTTACATCCCTCTACGTGAAAAATGGTCATGAGTGACATGTTGTAATAGAAGCAATGTATTCAGAAATAAGAGAAATGTTGCAGTGCTTTCTAGAATGACAATAAACTGATAGGTCTGGGAGTTTTTAAAGCAGGGATAAAGTAAATTAATCTGGATTGCCTCTTCTGTTGCTAAGTCTGAAGTTGATGCTTTGCCAACTCTACTACAGAAGTGCAAATTGGTGAGGAAATGCCGTGAAAGATATGAACTTGTCATGTTCAACTTTCCTGTTGCTCTAGACAGGATCTCAAACCACCTTCTGCAAAGCAGCTGGCTCCTTGGTACATATATCTTGCCCACAGAGAAATCCTTGAAGAAAGTCTTCCACTGCAGTCCACCCAAACACCCCTTTTATCTTCGGCTCACTTCAAGGGTGTCCATATATGTGAGCTGTAGACTCCTACTATGAGTAGGAAAGCAAGGAAGGGGGAACTGGGAAGGATATTGACACTTCTGCAGGCCAAATGAAACCTTTCACAGGGCCAGAGATACAGATAAAACAACTTACTGAGTCCAAAGTATACAGAACCCCTCCTGCCCCCACATTTGAGGAAAGAACTAGAGGCTGCATTAGACAGACAATGACTGGTTCAAAAGAACTGTGTGGCCATACTTTTAACATCAGGAAGACCATAAGATACCCAGATCTACTTGTCTGCTGTGCAGGTTAGATCACTGCAAACAGTTCCACACTAGTGGCCCTTGAAACTTCACGCATTTGTGCCTAGGGGAGAAGCTGGCCAGCTGAGCCAGCACAAACTTCAGTCCAGCTAGGAAAGGAGAAAGAGGAGCCTGTCACCTACCAGTGCCCTTGTAGACATTTTTTGGGCTGTTTTGCAGCTGGGCCTACATGGGAAAGAAAAAATCACTGATGATGGAAGATGGAAGAGAAGGACAGATTCAAAAATGTAACTTCAAATCTGGAAGTGTAACATGAAGGCCTCTGCTTCAATATCTGCCTCATGAACAATGCAGCCTGCTGGCCATGTATTTCTCTCCCTCTACCTAACAGTTCAGAAACCATCTAGAAGAGCCCAATCACTCAGTCTGAACTCTTGCTGAAAACAGACCACAGAGACTGCTCCAGTAATTCCTGCATGAATACACTGCAGTACTCCAGAGCCACTGGAATACAAGGCTGGAAACAATAGCTTTGAAAGAGCAAATCAAACTTATGAAACAAACCAGAAAAATGGAAAGGCAATAAAAGTCATGATGAGTCGAGGAGGTATTTACATGTGATAGCAGGGTTTCTTTGGCTGAGGACCAGCAAGGAACATTGTCCTCCGTCCAAACCTTTGCATGAGCATGACAGAGCAGTTTGTGCTGCAGAGAATTAAAAGTCTCCAGACAGGAGAAAAGTGAAAGAAAAGGCAGCAATCCAAGATGGAGCCAGGCCTAACTCAGACACACACACAAGTCATTAAGCTAATGGCTCTTAGCTAATTGTACACACAGAGACACATCCTGCAAGAAAAACGGCCTGAGAAATAGCCTCATGGAAGGGGCATTAAACAAACGCATTAAGCAGGGGAGCAGTAATCATTTTTTGATGCCAGCAGGGTGTGAGGCATTTCTCACCCACAGGACTGCAGGCATTTGGTCACACTCAGCCCATGAGAATCCCACAGGTGCAAGAAACTGCAAGAAGCTACAAGCCCCCTATCATCGCTGCGTGTGCAGAGGCTCAGAGCAGAGAGGAAGAGATCTGGCTAATGATATGTGTGTGCTGTTAAACACACCTCCCTGAGAAGGACTGTGAGACTCGAGTTCAGATATAGTAATGAAACCATGAAGTGAGAGCAGAGGAAGGAGGCTGAGACTTCTTGTGTATTGTTTGCAGCTCTGACCACGTTTGCTCAGAGATCCAACCCAGGGTTATGGGGTCTTTTAGGAGCAGGCCATGAGTCATCTGTACCATTGGTTCTTTCCCTGTCGAGAAAGTCCCCAACTCAGAAGAGAGAACGTGGGGGAACAGCATCTTTCTTGATTAAACCATTCAGCCTCCCGAGTTCCCCTGTCTTTTCTCATGCTGGGTATCTGTAAGCCTCAAGCTCATCCAAGCAGAAAAGGAGAATGCATAGCCTGATGTCCTCAGACCTCAGCACTTGAAAGCCAGAGGGATATCAGGATAACACTCTGTTTTCAGTCTTCCAAATGGTGTCAGCTCTCCCTAAGCCACTTTAGACAAGTGTTTGCCTAATCTCCAACTTTAACTAAGAGAGATGACATTACTACCACCTCACTTCATCACTATGTTGTATTCCTTATTGCAGGGAAATTGTTTCTATCACAGAATTGTAGAATTTTGTAACTGAAAAGGACCTCTGGAGGCGTCTGCTCCAGCCCCAACTCGAAGTTAAGGCTGACCAGATTGGACTTGGCCAGATGCTGCCCAACCAATACCTGACCTGTATCTTTCTTGCTGCAGTTTCAATCATCACTTCTCGTCAGGTCTGCAATGGAAACAGGAAACAGACGAGACCCTTTCACCTTACAGCAAAATGTTCTGTGTATTTTAAAAAATGTTTTCAGAAAGCTTTGCCTTCATGAGATCCTTCAGCCTTTCCTCATAGGTCATGTTTTTGAGAGTGCTGAATTTTTATGCCTGCCTCCCACAGACAATATCTAGTCTTCAGACACACTGATCCTGGAGTTGCCAACCTCATGAAGACTACTGTGGCCATAAATGGGAAGAGTTAGAAGCATGTGCCTCAGGCTTCCTCCATGGAGAGGAGAAGACAGAAGAAAGGCAGGCAAATCAGAAACAGCTCATCAGATGCTCTGTACACCAGCCTTCCCTCAGGCCCCTTCTCTTCACATCAATGACCTCAGAGCATCAAGACACATAAAACCCCAAAACACTCAGTTCAGCTGTTGATAGCTGTGGTATTTCTTGCTGTGCCAACAAAGTTGCATGCTGCAGCTCTTCCCCAAGGCTAGCAGCATAAAAGAGTGGAAAACCTAACTCACAAGACATTTCTGTTATTATTTTCTAACAAACCCCTCCACCCAGAGGAAAGCCCTTCTGTTCCATAAACAGGCCAAACAGTCCTACTGCCAACCAGAAGACTGGGAGGAGAAGCATATGGTAAAGATGTGTTCCTCAAGATGCAAAAACATTAGGACAAGGCCTCCCTTGACTGTAGATGTCCTCTGCTTTGCAAATCCCTTAGCTGTGTCACCCTGTCCTCTTCGTGGTCCTGTCCTGGGAGCTCTGCTTTGCCATCCTTGCCTGTCTCCATTTCCCAGAGCATTTGTCCCCTTTCAGCTGTGAGAAAAAACCTTCATCTACTTCTCTTCAACCTGCCCTAGTCCTGCATTCTCCCTACATCCACCCATCCTCTCCAAATACACATGCATTTCAAGGCTGAGAAGCTGCACTCAAACAGGAGGTGCTTTAGGAGAAGAGAGCACTGAAAAGAAAGGGCCTTGCCATGCTAACTGGAGGTGCCTGCCAGCCAACAGCCCAGCCCCTGAACACACAAGGAATTTTAACCTCACAAAGTGAAATTTCCTAGAACTTTAAACCTTTGTTGTTGTTGTTGTCATCGTCGTTGTTTCCCTGGCTCTCTTGCTTTTCAATTTTCCACTTGGCAATCGCTTTCAAATGATGCAAGAAAGTAGCTGCTGCTCAACTGCAAATTATTAATTAGATGCCAAGGAGTCTGTGCATGACGGCATGCAGGGCAAGGAGGCTGTGTCCTGCATTACTAAATCAATGCACTGGCTTGGCATTGCTTTTCTGCCCAGAGATATAACTTAGTAGTGCTCCAGAACCAGCTCTTGAAAAAGAAGGCACTTGCACGGTATGTAAATGGAGAGGAGGAGAGGGAAAGAAACAACAAAGCCCCACTCTTGGTGACCAAGGTGAGAGCACCACCCACTGCTAAAACATAAACTGATTGTTCTTACCTAGGGCTTGGCTATAAATAGTCTGACTGAAGATGTCCTGCTGTAAAATATTGGTCTGATGAAATTGAGAAAGACTTCAGGTGTTCAGAGCTACCCATCTCTCCACAGTTTCCTAAGACTTGCCACCAGCCAGGCAGGAGCTGACATTTCTCTGATGAGCCAGTATGTCTGGCCACACCTGCTGTCCTCCCAGACTGCTGCAGCACAGCTGAAAGGAGGTTTGCACAAGCTGTGGCTGAAGACTAATTTTTTTTTTTCAGTGCTGTACATACACTTTGCCCTAGACACGTCTCTGCTCAGAGGAACTCATAGCTTAAATACTTGAGACCAACAAACATCCCGGGGGGGGGGGGGGGGGGGGGGGGGGGTGTGTCTGTTCCAATGGGTAATTACCCTCATTGTTAAAAGTTAACAACAAAACAATAATTGTAGACAGCTGGGCCCTTCGTGCCTTTTATAGCAACGTTTCCACAGCTCCACAAGAGACATTGTTTGGGATTCACAAATAAATTTTCACCCCAGTTCAGGATAAATCCTTAGTCAATTGTTTCAGATGCTTTCCCAAGAGGGAACTGCCACTTCCCATGTGGCTCTAACCATGGTGCATCTTCCTGCATATCCCAGGCAGGGACCTGAGGGGCTGTCATACTTTCAGGAGCTGAGCTCCAGACCACGCTTGTGCACCTAGAATTACTGTCCCCCTCGTTTTCTGCATAGTATAACTCACAGCATTGCCTGTCCTTGGCACTGACAGAGATGTGGGAGCTTTTGGCCACCACATCCTCATCTCCAAGAGGCTACCTCGTGGCAGATAGCCCAGGGCAAAGGGAGGCTCAAGGAGAAGCATGAGCATGTAAAAATCTGCAGCTAGACCATGTCCAAAAGGGTTGGCATGGGTGGGCAAGAGATAGATTTAATGTAAACAGAGAAATTACCCCAGTTCCTGCAGGCCAAGTTGATAATCCAGGAAAAGATTAGTAGAGGCCTGACAGAAAGAGTGGAGGGAGGGTGATTGGCAGTGATGAACGCATCCTACAAAACTGAAAAAGCATGCTTGGCTTGGAGTGCTCCAAGTGCCAAATCCTGAGTCATCTTGGGAACATCACTTGACCTCAGCTGTACCCCGCTCATCTCAGGGTGTCCCCTCCCTCTACCAACCCTAAAAATTCGTATTTCTATATGCTGAGAAGTGCTAACCAGTATCAAGGATGTGGGCTGCGAGTGGCAAGAAAAACCTTCCAGAGATCTCCTAGATGCTGTGGTCGATCACTGTGGCTCCACAGCCTGATGCAAAACCAGTGCAGGATGATACAAAGCATCACGGGGACCCATTCAAAGTTGGCAAAGTCATTCAGTGCTGGGTCCCTACCCTGAGACTCAGAAAGTAGTCCAGATCAAGAAATATTCCTGGGGGATCTGCTCCACTAGTTAATTACCATCACCCTTAAAAATTGGTGACAGAACAATAATAGTAGACAGCTGTGCTTTTCCTGCTTTTAACAGCAATGTTCTCACAGCCTAGTGAAGGATATTTGGGGTTCACAAACAGCTTTTGGGCCATATTTGTGCCTTAACGTGTCTTCCCATAGCCTACCTCTCACCTGCTGGATGCCACTCGGCAGAAGGCAGCCAGCCTATCACTTCTAATGCAATAAAACCCATCAGCCAGCAGAAAAACACACAGACTGTATTCTGCTTGTGTGGCACGGTTTTGGCAGCAAGGGGGCTACAGGGATGCCTTCTGTGAGGAACTTCTAGAAGCTTTCCCTATGTACAACAAAGCCAATGCCAGCTGGCTCCAAGACAGACCCACCAGTGGCCAAGACTGTCAGTGACAGTAGTAGCACATATATACATGATAACATATTTAAGAAGGGGGAAATGTTGCTGTGCAGCAGCAACTGCAGCCAGAGGAGAGGAAAAATATGAGAGAAACGACTCTGCAGTCACCAAAGTCAGTGAAAAAGAAAGGGGAGGAGGTGCTCCAAGTGCTGCAGCAAAGATTCTCTTGCAGTCTGTGGTGAAGAGCATGATAAAGCAGGCTGTGCCCCTGCAGAGAGTTAACAGTAGAGCAAATATGCACCTGCAGCCCACGGAGGACCCCATGCCACAGCAGATGGATGCCCGAAGATGTGATGCCAGGGAAAGCCCACACTGGAGCAGGCTCCTGGTAGGACCTGTGGCCCTCATGGAGAGAAGAGCCAATGTCACAGCAGATTGTCTGGTGGGACTTATGACCCCATGGGGGATCCACGGTGGAGCAGTCTATCCCTGAAGGACTACACCCTGTGGAAAGAACCCATGCTGGAATATTTCTTGAAGAACTACAGCCCATGGGAAGGACTCATTTAGGAGAAGTTCACAGAGAACTGCCTCCAGTGGGAGGGACCCTACACTGGGGCAGAGGAAGAGTGTGGGGAGTCCTCCTGAGGAGGAAGGAGCAGCAGAGGTATGTGATAAACTGACCACAATCCCCATTTCCTGCACCAATGGAGTGAAGGAGGTAGAGAAATTGGGAGTGGAATCGGGCACTGGAAGAAGTGTGGGGAAGGCAACATCCTACTCTGATTAGATTGGCAATAAAATGAAACCAATTTCTCCAAGTCAAGTCTGTTTTGCACGTGACAGAATTGTTAAGTGATCTCTCCCTGTCCTTATCTCAACCCATGAGATTTTTGTTGTACCTTTTTCTCTCCTCTCCAGCTCAGGAGAGGAGTGAAAGAGTGGCTTTGATGGGCACCTGGCCTCCAACCAGAGTCAATCCACCTCTTGGTCCTAGCCTGGGTAAAGATTAGCATTCCTTCGCATTCTGGGT
The DNA here is from genome assembly GCA_013399055.1 of Ramphastos sulfuratus. Taxonomy (NCBI): domain Eukaryota; kingdom Metazoa; phylum Chordata; class Aves; order Piciformes; family Ramphastidae; genus Ramphastos; species Ramphastos sulfuratus. The sequence continues at coordinate 476,810 of WBNM01045313.1, read as the reverse complement.
TGTGGAAAGAGTTGTTCAAACCAGGCTCATAGCAACCTTTTAGACATTTTGCTCAGAGTTATGTAAAATATTTTCCCTGCTTTGGTAGTTGGCAAACTATGCTTTATAAGACAAATGGAATTTATTAATGCAAAATATTTATCAAGTCTTTGTACATTTCTTTTTTTTTTTTTCCAAGGGAGTAGAGAGGTTAACCAGAAATCTTTCATCTTTGCTGCCTTCTGAATGTTAAAAATGCAGCTGCTTTAGAGCATGACCACAGGTCAGAGTCTCTCTCATTTCCATGCAACCCCTTTTTCTGTAAGTGATGGCAGCTCCTCACTTTGACAAAGGTATCACCTTTCTGCAGGGAATGCTCCTGAAATGTATTCTCAGTGGCTTGGATGATCTCCATCCTACAGATGAACAACTGAGATAAAAGGCAGCATGGACAGAGTCCTCTGTGCTCAGCTCTCCACAGGTGGATAAAACAAGATATTCCATCTGAAAGATCTCACATCACCCAGGAGGATGCATGTACAGTGAGAACACATTAAAAAAAAAATTAAGGGAAACAGTGGGAAAGGGAAGAACAACATATTTGCCTTATGAAGCACCTAATTGTCACCTATAACCACTCTGATGACTTATCTTCACCCTTTGGAAACAAAAGAAATAACACAACTGTCAGTTCTGATGCAACATCTAATGCCTTGGAATCTCCAAGTGAGCCATGTGAAATGACTTACCAGTGCTCATGGCCCATGTTGTTACAAACATTACTGTCTTAAGATGCTATGCACTGATTTGGTAACAATAATCCAAAACAAAGCTTTTGGCAGTGGCCAGGCTGCTCATGGACTCAGATCACAAACCAGTTCCTTTAAGACTCCATACCTGTCTGGTTGTTTATCATCTTTGACTGCTTGCTTCTTCACTTTGATAGGTACTAGCATAGTCTTCATCTGAAGCTCATAAGGACTATCAGCACAACCAAGATTTTTGTCAGAGGTAGACCTACTTTGGAATAGATACCTCTCTTTGCTACAGGAAGCTGCATTTGTTTCTTTCTTGTGCTTCAAGCACAATAAAGAACATATCTTCAGTTGACTAAGGTTAAAAATTAGTTAATGCCTAGATTATTTATTTTATTCTCCTCCTTTCCTTTGCAGATCTACCCTCTAATCTCAAATCAACAGCTTGAATGGACCAGATGTGATTGATAGAGACTAAGATCCTACCTTCAAGCAATCAATTTTCCCTCACAGCTGGGATATTGGATGCAAGTTTCCTTTGCATCAAAACTTCTCCCTCCAAAAGTAAGTAGATGATGACTTCAAATAACTATATTCAGTGTAAAAATGCAAGTAGTGCCTACTTAGCATCTCTACTGCTTAGCATCTCCCATTAAATAATATTTATTTGGAGGAATTGGTTCATATCTCTGCCCTTTCAAAGACCTACAGCTGTTCTAGAAATGCCCAAATGGGAGAGCAAAGCAGCAACTTGTAGAAGATATATCTCGGGGTAGGCATGAGCTGCAGAATTAAAAAAAAAAAAATTTCCTCTTACCATATGAGATTTGATTAAAAACATGGAGAGAGGTCACAGAGCAAATTCCTGAAACCAAACTCATGAGTTATAAATAAATATTCTTCGGTGTGGACAGAGGTCTCTTTGGAAAAGCCCACTGAATTAAGCTTGAAATGATCCCATTTTGGTGAATAAAATACAAACAAGAAGTCACCATTAAGAGGAGAGCTACCAGGCCCAGGAGAAGCAGTTCTGTGCTGTCCATGTTAATGGGCCCATTTCACAGGAGCAGGCCAAATTCACAACACTGTGCAGAGAGAGTGTGAACAAGAAGCACTTTAATGGAAAGGTGGGAAGTCATCACTTGGCCTGGACTACCCTTCCAGTTGTCTCAAGTATGGCCTCTTCCTCTCTGGAGGTATTCAAAACCCACCTGCATGCATTCCTGTGTGATCTGGTATAGGTGATCCTACAGGGGGTTGGACTGGATGATCTTTTGCCCTCCCTTCCAGCCCCAAACATTCTGCGATTCCACGCCAAGGTCCTGTGACTTTCCAGCCCTCTGCTCATCCCAGAATGTAATGTTCTGAACACAGGCTCTGTGGCCTCATAACCAGATTCCCTGTGCAGTAGCTTCCCTGAATCCTTTACTGAGCTCTTTCCATGAAGAGCAGGTAGGACTCTAAGCACAAGAAGAGGAATCTAACATCCCACTATGAAGACAAACACTTGCTCCCAAGGTGCGTCCAGATAACTGAAGGCCAGAAGAATACATCCATGCCAAAACCCAAGAAATCTTTTACAGAACTGACATTTTAAAAGCACAGCCCAAAGCCTCAGCTGGTGTAACTGGGCAGTACCATGCTTGTAAGTGCACAAAAATAAGAGACCCAGGCCATCTGTCCCTCTGCTGCCACAGGGGCAGGGACCAGCCATGACCATGCACATCACAGCAGAGCTGGTGATGGTAGCTCAAATCCATTTTGTCTTCTGAGAAATCGGGTGGAAGTGTACTGCTAGCAAAGCTTGAGACGTGCAGCCCTGCAGGGCTGACCATGCTTTTCTGCTGGCTGAGCACCAGGAAGCTTGGACACTTTCCCACAGTGACACTGTTCACACTTTGAGTCAGGAGGTGAGTGAGAGAGAACAAGAGAAGAAACAGAGATGGGCAAAGGTCAAGGGAAACCAGGCCTTTGGCTCATCTTATGCAAGGTTGTTTCCAGTGAAGGCCAAGGCAGGTTTGTAGTCTGAAATACCAATGAATGTCAGAAGTCTAGCAGAAGGTTTCTTTTAGGAGACATTTGGGGTTTTCGCTCTAGCTTCTTCCACCTTTCCTTGCTTTGGCACTTTCAGATGCCAGAGCAGTACTACTCTTGACCTGAGGCAAGGTTTCTCTCCAGAGGACACAGGGCCTGCAGGTCCCTGCCTAGTTGTAGGCACCAGCTTCAGGGCTGGTTTGCTGCCAGTTACAAGCACTGGAGGAGGGAAACAAAAGGGGAGTACTACAGCCTCATTCACTTGCTAATAGGCTACCCAAAGAAAGACATCAAATCTATGACTACCATGCAAGGATACAGTCCGACTTGCTAAAAACACAGGAAAAAGCAAAGCAGTGCAAGGGACAGGAAATGAATTAGGTTTTCCGGAAGCACCCCAAGATCCACACTTCCAACTCAGCAGGAGACCCAGGAGGCTGAGCAGAGCAGTAACACCAAACTGTTGAAAACAAACAGATTTTCAGCTCTGGTTAGAAAAAGTCCTTTCTTGCAGAGCTGCCATAGTTCATACGCTCAGACTAACAGTGTACAGAAAGGAGAAGGGTTGGGAAGGGGGAGGGGGGGCGAGGGGGAAGGAAGGAATTAAAAAAAAAAAAAAAAAAAGCAAAGCACAAACCCTGCACTGGGAAAGCCACACCGATGAGCTTGTTAACATTTGAAGAGACTGTTTGGCATGATTCCTTACACAGAACCCTGCCAACAGTTTGGGAGAGGAAAGTATATTTAGCAATCCAAGGCATGCCAAAGCCTTGTCAAGGGAAGAAGGGGAAAAAAAAAAAAATCAACACAACACATTTTGAATATGTGGAATAGCAATTAGACATTTTCTAAGCAGCCATTTTCAAAGTGCATCCAGGCATCTCATAAGGGCACCTGAGGCATATCCACAACTCTGCCACACTCCATGCCTCAGAAGACAAGCACTAAGGATGGAATACTTGGAGGAGCAATGGGTCACTGATGACAGATGCCCACTTCCAGAGCACCGGGGCTGGTGTCAAGCAGGCAATTCGCTGCCACTCCGAGCCACTGGAAATACAGAGTCTCATGTCACTGCCTATCACTTTGTAGCATCCTTTAAGGAATTACTTGTCCAAGAAAGGCTGTGAGCCATGCTGCATAGCTGGGAAGCAGAGACGTGTTGCCTTCCCACTTCTTTGGTGGGAACTGGACTGCCAGTTCTGCAGTTATGTTTTCCTAAGTGGAGCTGCTGAACATCCAGGTGAGATGAGCAGCAGGTGGAAGCTAGGACAGAGTACAAAATTAGACGGTGACTTGCAGCCTATTAGTGGTGCATACATCATACCCCAACTCTGGCTGATGCTCTCATTGTCCAACGCTCTGAGCTGGAAAGCCAGCATCCATTCTTTCTAAAGAGAGACTTAAAAAATTGTCCCAGGATAGGGTACAGTTGTCTTAGGAAGGTGATTCACCTGTGTTGGTCTCTCTTGTTTCTGAAAGTGCCATTTGAAATCTCCTTGGGATGCAGCATAAAGGAGCTAAGGAAAGCAACATGCAGCCTTTGATTCTGCACTAAAATGAAGGCAGCTGACCATGCAGTAAGGCCAAGACATTTGCTGTTCATGGAAGTTAGAAATCGCACTGGGATATGCTCCTTAAAACATCGTGCCCATCACAACTGTCAGGTGGTATTACAGTCAAATCCCTAAGAAAGACACAAAGCCAGAAGGGAGCACCTGCACACAGGCTGAGTTCATACTGTTTTAAATTCAGGACACACAGAAGGGACAGTAAATACCTGTGGCAGAGGTTTCTCATCCCCATGATCCCTAAGCCCCATCAGTCTTCACTACGTGGCATAACACAAACAAATGGTGATGATCCCAAGGCTTAGTATCACGATCCCTTGCAGGCCAAATGGGCTGTTCATGAGCAGGAGTGAGCAGGAAGCACAAATACGGTGAAGATAAAGCAATTATTTTATTTCGTAAACAGGTAAATGCTTAGCAGAGAAATCAGAATGAGGACAGAGCCCCGAGCCTTCAGGTTTTTGTTTCTGAGTTCCTTTGCACTGCCAAAACACCTTTGGACACTTGAAGTATCACTTTGGTTACAGTGGGGGGGGTGTGTGTGTGGGGGGGGGTGTGTGTGGAATCCCACACGACTAACAGAGAAAGAGGCCCCCTTCTCACTTGCTCTTCAAAAGCAGCCAAGATCAACCTACCTGCTCAGCTACACCTACAGAATATTCAGTCAGGTTCAAAGCCTCCATTTCTATCAAACTCTCCTCCACTTTTCATAGCTATAGCATTCCAGATGAGCCAGAAACTCCTGTAAGCTCACATCATCCAAGACAGGTGCCAGCACTTTGCTTCTACATTTAAGACATCTCTGTCCAAGCTCTTGACTAAGCTAACAGTAAGTATACTGAAAGCAGTAAGCAAAATTGATAATAATTCCTGTTTTCATCCTAGATTCCCAGAGGAAACAATACATTTTGAGGATCACCTGGGCCAAATCACATAGTGGTTGACACAAGAAATTCTCCTGGGGCACACACAGGGTTTTGGACAGAGCAACAACACACATTAAAAGTGACAAATGACCACAAAACCCCCAACTCCAACCTCCCCGTTCCTATTTTTACCTCCTGATCCGTTTTGCACTGACTCCTGCTTCAGTCTAAAATCATTGTCGTGGTCTGTTTTGGGAGGAAGCACGAAACGCGGAGGTCGGCAGCTATAACGGGGCAGAGGTGATCAGAGCCTTTCTGAATGCGATGGGTAGCTCAGAGGATGGAGCCAAGCAGCAGCCTCGCAGAGCAGCAGAGCGGCAGTGCCGCCCGCTGGCCACTCGCAGCATTACCAGCTCGCGGCGCGCCGACCACAGCATCCTGCTCTTACCACCTTCCACCCCGCTCTCGCTTTGGGGAAACGTGCGGGATCGGCAGCCCGATTCATCAGAACAAAACAACTCTGCTCAGGCGCAGAACAGGCTACCACTGCACTCTTGGGAGAGCACAAGCCCAGGAGCTCTACAGGGATGCAAGTAGAGCCACAGCCCAGATCGAAAGACCATCTCACATCCTTATCTTCTCTTCCTAATTCCACTCTGTCCAACTTTTCCATCCTCTACTAATATTAATCCCAAAGGTAATTAATAATTTCACTAGGAATAGAAACCACCTTAGATAAGATACCTGTGCAAACATCTGTTCTTTAATCAGAAACCTGCACTTTAATTACAACTTTGGCCTTAAGGAAAGAAGCAGAGGTGTGCAGTGACATCTCAGCATCCAGAACTGGGAGCAGAGTGACACAGAAACGTGACCCAAGCACACCAAATCAAGAAGAGAAGGCAATAAGTAAAATACCTCTACCCTGCTTGCAGAGGCAATGAGAGCTGGGAACACTCAGCTCCACACCGCAGCTGTCACAGCCAGTTGCCAGCCATTGGGAGAGCAGGTAAATGCTAATTTGCCAGCACACTCTTCATCTTGCCATTTTAATCTGGTTTTAGTGGCTCAAAAACTCCAGAAGACCATGTTTAACCAAGGGACACTGCAGCTGCTCCAAAGACTGAGCAGTACCTTTTTCTCTTGCGGATCATTGAGGCATAGCAGTGACTTTCCTATGGCAAATGAGCCACAGTCACAGCCTCTGTACCATCGCAGGTCTCTGTGAAAAGATGTGTTCCTACTTTGCTCAAGTAGGAACACATGATGCAACTAGTGCTAAGTTTTGGATCTCCTCTGTAGCTTCAATGAAAACAGCATTTCCTCCTTCCATCCTCAAAGCCCACCACCACCTAGGAAGATGGGCTGCTGTTTCCAAGGTGTCAGGACTCTCCTGCTTGAAGCAGCTGAACGGTGTTTCCTTGTAGAAATGTGGACCTCCACAGAGCAACCCAAGCTCCTCAGAGCCCCTTCTCGAGGCAGAGCTGCATGGTCACATCACCAGAGGAACCTCCCCCCATAGCATGTAAAATGTTCTGGCAACAAAAGCTTTCACACTATGAAGCAGCAAGCAAAGCCATCAGTGCTCACTCACATTTATCATGATTTCCCAGCAAAAAGGCTGGGAAAGAAGACTCCTTTAGCACAATTCAAGTTGTCTTTATTTTGATGCAGTTTAAGAAGTGTTGTCATTGCTCAGAAACCTTCTCAAAAGCACTATTCCAATGTGATGCAGAGATGTGTGCCATCTCCTGAGCTCACTCACCTCCACGTAAGCTGGCAACTGGAGTGGCTTCCTCCATCCGCTTCACCCATTTTCCCTGGAGGTCCAACTGGGACACAGCTGGTTCTGGCCATTCAGTCTATACCAGCTCCCCTACTCTTCCTTCTCAGTATCCCTAAAGGACGGCTCAGTTACCTGCAAAGCAGGTCCTGGACCACGGCACTTCATAAATCTACATAGGTAAGCCAGGTCAGAGGCAGGTCAGCAGCTTTTTTTCAGGCAGCAGATCTCCCCTCAGTAGCATAAGCCATCCTCTTGCACCATTCACCTTAACTTCAGTGGTGGCAGCAGCCAGCAGGAGAAAAGCTGGCTTTGTGACCTGTTCCAGTTATCTACATACCACTATGCAAGGCATCACCAAAAGAGCAGAATTATCTTAACTGAAAAGAAAGTTCAAGGCAGATTGGAGAAAACACTCCAAGGAATCTGTTTAGCACTAACCAAGAGTAGCAATGTCAGTACCCAGGACAAAGCTAGGAGGTCTGACAAGTACCCAGAGAAAGCTGCTGTAGGCATGTCCTCTAAGAGCAGTAGAAAAAAGGTTTCTTGAAAAAATGAGCTAAGGGTTTATTGAACCCACAAGTTTCCTTCATAACCCTGCTGTAAGAGAAGACACATGCAGAAGATCATGACAGCTTTTACCTACACAGACAAGAGCCTTTAACTGTAACGAGTCATCCACTGTCACCTCCACTTCAAGCCTGTTGCCTGTCTCTCACCCTGCACTACAAGCAGAATGAGGTATGCCAACAGAGAAATATGCAGTGATGTCTCTCCCAGAAAGCAGATCGTCCAACTCCCAAGAAATGAGCATCATCTTTGCTGGGATATGGCCTGAAGGACATCCACATTGGTATGAATGACACTGGATAGCTGAACACATTCTTTTAGTAAAGGAAATTTAGAGCACTGAAAAATAAACAAACCAACAAAAACTAACTAAACAAAACAACAAAAAAGTTTAGGAAACAAGTTCAGGGGCACTGAAAACTTCTGAGCCACAGACCTTTTGCAGCTTGGGAAAAGGCTCCTACTCAGGTCCAGTTCTGAGTCTTTCAAAGATGTCAAGCTCATTAATATTACTGCCATAGCCCATCACCACTCAAATCCATTTAAAGCTGAAGTTGGAGCTACATGCTTATTAGTTTTCCTTCAGTAGTTGTCAGTTATTCCAAACACTTAGGTTTTCTGACTTTTTTTATTGTTGAGGAGAGGTGCTAGTCATCAAAAAACCCACCAAAAAACAACCTTAAAACACACAGGAACTCACCTATTTGAAAAACAAAACCAAAATTCCAGCATCTTGACAGTCTGAAGGCTTTTTCCTCCCAAGACAGAATGTCCTGCAAGTTGGTTCAACAGAGTTTGTTGTTGCAACTCAGTACAGATTAGGCAACGAACATACGGATATGAGGGTCTGTTACCAAACCTAGGAGGGGCAAGCCATAGAACACATTCAGGTGGACTAACCTCAAGGTCTGCTGAGAACAGAACACAACATGAACTGCAGGAAGGTATTTATAGATGGTGCTGGAAAATCAGCAGCACCACACATCAGACAATAGCTGCTTTTATTATTCTAATCTCTGACCCCAAGCCAGTCACGACATTTTCTCCCCATCTTGCAGAACTCCCCTGAGTGCAAAGGAAGAGGCCAAGCAGTTACCCAAGTTCTCTCCTCCATCTGTCCATTCCTCCACTCACGGAGCTCCACACTATTCAAGGCAGACACACGAAGGACACATGAAGATAAGCCTATGAGCTATGTAAGCTTTCCTCAGATTCACCTCAGCACATTCAAGCCACAAAATACAAAATAAATTACAAAGGACAAGTGGATTTCAATGGCTTCACCGTTGGTAAAGAAAACACTTAACTACTGGACAGCACATTTACTAGTATCTCTGCAGTCATATGTATAAATACAGCACAGCAAGATAGATCTTTTTGCAGAAAGACAAACATGATTCCACTCCATTATCACCTCTTTATTGTTAAAAGGACAGATCTTGACAGTGGAGGAAAAAAAAAATAAAAATGTTTAGCAACAATGTAGCTTCTACTGGTCTTTCAATTCCTTCAGTCTTCTGATGGCAGATTTGACTGTCACTGCAGAGGTGGTGCTGGAAGAAGAAGCAGAGGTATTTTCACATGGCAATAGACCAGCCCAAGCCAGTGCTACTGTTTTGAGAAAGCACAAAAAATTTCAAATAGCTGTGGTCCAACTGCACTGTCAAAAGGGAGCCGATTCCTTTGGTTTTCGGGACAAAGCGTAGGCCTGTCTGCAGCAGCACACCCAACTCCACAAGCTGCATCTCAACCCAAATTACCCAGTCACGCACCGACCAGATGCACCAGCATGTGGGCTCAGGCTCCTAGCGACTGTGATGCGTGGGGCAGCAGCATCTCCTACCAGAATTGCGGGGGAAGGAGAGTAAAGAAAGGGAGCAAGTGAGGGCACTGTCACAGTAGTGACTGTAGGGATTCAGTGATTTCAGAACAAAAGCAACACATGGAAATGGTTGGGTTTTTTTTTGGGGAGTAAACCTGATTTCCCCTATTGTATTGAGCTGGAAAAGGCTAAGACAGCAACCACAACAAGTTGCTTAGGCTTTGAAAGAAGAGGTAACAGTTCCCTCACACTGTGAAAATTTTTGTACAGTCAAAAGAAACAAAGGAAAAGAAATCCCCAGGTCAAAGCCATATTTATTAGAAGCTGCTGAAGCTCTTTTTAGAGTAAAGGGACAACTGTCAGGTGTCATCCACAGAGTTGAATCCATCCTGACAAAGCTAGATGAAACAGCTATTTTCTCTTCTCCTTTTATTCCATCATGACCAAAAACTGGCTCAAACATAAAACCTTCTATAAGTAACAACTCTAATTAATGAGACATATAAAATGCAGAATGTACAAAATCCAGTGCTGCACAACAGATACTGGAAAGAATAGCAATCAAATCCAGTTCAATGTATTTCAACCCAATTTTAACAATGCAGGCAAATATTCCACACCCCCCTCCCCC
>WBNM01045313.1:437893-466765 GCA_013399055.1 Ramphastos sulfuratus | reverse complement strand
CACTTACTTGAGAGAGATCAACCTAATAGTTAGTAGATTAAAGTAACTTAGAAAACTTTTAATAAAAGCCTCAACTATGTGAGAATAAACTGTGAGAGAAGTCTCTTCATTCGCTTACTTGTAAGTCCAGGCACCACCAGCAACTGTCTTCATGCAAGATCCACAGTGCCAGATACCCACAGCCTTCCTCTTCATTTTGGTCTGTAACAGGGGGAAAAAAAAAAAAAAAAAAAAAAAAAAAAAAAAAAAAGAGGAAAGAATAGCATTCTTCAATTCTTCATCAGCTGAAAAAGCCAAACAAACTTCAAGCAGGAGCTTCAGCATTACCTATAACCACACCTGTAATCACACCACAGTGCTACCTATAACCAGTTACATCAGACAAAGATTGGGGAATGTTTTTATTCAGATTGTTCAGACACTTTTTCGTTCGGATAGAAAGTAGGTAATTTTTAAGCACATCATCAAAAATTCAGCTTGTTTCGAACAGGAAAAATAGTAAGGAGTCACATCCATCCTTGTATGTGATATTCTCACTTGGTTTGATGACCAGTGTAACACTGATCTTATTGGTGCTCCCTGGACATCCTAAAATTGCTTTAAAATGGCTCTTCTTTGAAGGGCATCTAAAGAGCAAGTAGTGAGCACAGACTCTACCACCTTGTAAAGGTGACAATGCATTTGCCTAGACATATGTGGATTTAAGTAGATGTGCAAATGCAGTTATCAACATTCTCAGTTTACATGAGAAATATACTATGTAGCAAAAAAATTCCATCTGCTTGGCTTTTTTCTTTTTTAATTTCCAGCCACTGAAAGATACTTACATGTATCGGTGACAATTAACTGGATATAGCACAAGCTCATGGGCCTCTCTGTCAAAAAAAACTTAAGAGTGAATTCTGATCACAAGATTACTTATCCAAAATTCTTCCCTATCCAAAGTTATAGAGCACACAAGTATAGCTAACTGCAATCAAACAAGTTTAAGTGGGAAAAGCAAGCTTCCTCCTCCTTAAGGTATGCTGTAAAGCTACTGCAAGAAAAAAAAAAATCCTAAGTCATGCCTTAATTATCATGGTAAGAACTGTGCTTTAATTCTGTAGTCTTTTTACTGGATACCTAAAATGTATAGTATGGTAACATTCTTGTTGTTTCATGTAATGAAAAGTCATTTATGTTTATTTTCATTCAACTACCATTAAACATCCACATGAAACGTCCACTAACTTTTTGTTTTGTAAGGGATTTTAGCAGTAGCCTAAAGGTCACAATGAACTAATTGTTTTCTCAAAACTAGTCGAGTTCTCTCTTCGGTAGAAAAAAATCTGAAGCATCAAACTGCATTTCTAGCATCAAAGTTTTTTTTTAATGGCTAGGGAAGCAGGTCTATCTCACCTTGCCACAGAAGGAGCAGGTATACTTGGCATGCTGGCTAATTTCAATCTTCTTCACCATTTTCCTAAGGGATGCACCATACCGGGTACCATATTTACCCACAATCCCAACCTTCTTGGTGCGCTTAGCCTGTTGGGAGACAATTCAGAATAAGATTCGAATCTGCTGGCATCGCTGTCCCTTCAGCTGCTCCACTCTCCTGACACCACAGCAAAGCGCCCAGCACTCAACAACGGCGCTGCAGCCGACCAACGCCTGCCTCTCCCTGACGTAGTACACTGAGCGTGAGGAAACGGCAAGGCTCAGGTAGGGGGCCGCAGCCGTGCACTCAAGCACCAGCAAAGGCAGGCTGTTCCTCAAGGCCAGGCCGGTGTCACACCTAACTCTGATGCTGCCGGCAGAGCTGCCCGCTAGGCACTGCCACCCCCTTAACTGCCTGGTCTTGCCCCCACCCCGGCCTGCCATTCCTCGGTCAGACGATTGCCCGCAGGCCGCCCAGGCGGCGGCGAGTTCCTCTAGCAGCCTCGCCCGGGGACGGGGCCCACAAACTCTCCCGTTCCGTGCCGCGCCCGCAGCGGTCTCCGCACCGTTCTCCCCTCGCTGTGTCGCCCCGCGGCCCCTTGCGGCGGCCTCAAGGCGGATGGCGGCGGATTGACCACAGCACCCCAGCTTCACTCACCATCTTCCTGCCCGGCACCGGCACAGAGAGGAAATCTTCACTGCGCAGGCGCAGGATGAAGCGTCGCCGCCGGAAGTGACGAAGCGGCAATGGAGCGCAGAGCGGACGTGATGCCAGCGGGTGTGTCCGCTCGGCGCTGTGCTTTGTGTGCTTCTGTCGCGGGGCAAGACGCTCAGCAGCAGCCTGCAGCACAGAGCCCGGAAGGCAGGTGCCGCTTGATGGCAGAAGATGCATCGCTTAGCAAACAGCGCCCACCGATGTGGACCCGAGCGGTACCTCAGCCCTGGCAGCGCCCATGGGAGCTCAAGAGGCCTGGCTTTCCACCCAAGGAAAGGAGCAGTTACATCCACTCACCTCATTTTTAAAGAGAATAGTAGTAAGCAGATGCCACAATTAAAAAAAGGTCAGCAAACCAGACTAGAGCCGCAGAAGCAGTAAAAATAAAAGTCTTTATGTATACGTGAATATAAACCAAGGAGGATGAATTCTCATTGTAAAACATAGCAGCCTTAAACCCAGAAGCTGAGAGAGGTCCAACCATGGTGTCTACGTGATTTTCTTGAGGTCATTCACTACTGTGCTTTAATTCTGTAAAAAACCACCCTTGTGCCACCACAAAGGTGCACTAGCACCCACATGGTGTCCCCAGATGCCCAGGCACCTGAGTTTATTGTCACCGCACCAGAGCATGGGGCTGGGCGCCAGGAGGACTCCCACTCTGCTCAGACCCGGTGTGGAAGAGTGAAACGTCCCAACGGTGCTGAGCTGCAGTGCTCATAATCGGATTAACAACCCATTAACCTCCATTATGAAATGTAATCCGGTTAGTGCGAGAGGTTTAATGCACAGAGCAGGCTGCAGCTCATTCCTTCCCAACGGGCAGGAGCCAGGCCTGCCCATCCCACCTGCAGAAACTATCCTGGGTACTTTCTGCAGGTGCTGTAACAGCCTCATACCCACTCCAGCTGTCGATCCATGGCAACCCTCCTCTTCATTCGCAGTCTCTTTAATTAATAGGGAATTACAATTATTGTGTACTCTGCCACTATGTTAGCTGTTCCCTAGCTGAGGTCCATACTTCTGAAGATGCTCAGGGACACACATTGCTTTGAACATTCAGATTTTTAATTCCCTCAGTCGTGCTAGGCACCCTGTTCCTCAAACACCCCTGCAAGCTCCTCCCAGGAGCTGGTGGACCAGAGTCTTGTTCCAGATGAGGGCTTAGCAGGGCTTTAGGCAAATGTATTTTTATCTCCTTCTGTTGAGTCAAATTCTCATTTGCTATATCCTAGGAACATACTTGCCCTTTTCAGATCCTCATCACAATGATGACTCACAGGACACATCTTTGATATCGCTGTATTAAAATAAAATTAAACAAAAATAATAACACCTCCCCCCCAAAAAAAAACCAACAAACAAAAAACCACAATCCACAAAACAAAACTGACCAAAACAAAAAACCCACCAAACACACAGAAAAAAACAAACAAACCAAAAAACTCACCAAAAAATCCCAACCAATCCAAACAGAAGAAGGAAACCGTTTCTTTGGCTGCTTTGTGACTATTTGGTTAAAAACATAAAATAAATTGTCGGTCAATACATCCAGTGCAGAGCATCTACTGCTATTTTCCAGTCTATACCTACAGTTAAAACTTCAGTGTGGTAGTACAGCATGTGGCCATATCCTACATCTACCATTATGAACAGAAAGCTCTGCCAGCAACCAAATCTATCCCCCTCAAATAACAGCCGTTGCCAGCACTGCCAAAAGAAACATATGTTTACAAGTGGATGGATACAGCCAGATCTTGCTTCAACAGTCCATCTCCTTGAACTCTTTCCTGCATGCCCCAAGCTGGCCAGCTTCATGCTTTGATGATGCATTTCAAATTGCTCCATGCTATTATTAAATGAACACTGTGTGCTCCTGAGCTTGCCTGTGGGTCTCACTGCCAACCTGCACACTACCTTGTATAAATTCTTATCAGCAAGCTTTGGAGATCCGAGTCTGCTGGCAGCTTCCCAAGCACCTCCTCACCGTATTAATGATAGACTAATGGTGTAATTGGGTTGAGGCCTGAACAGTCTTTCCAGTCCCTTGATGTAATGACTAAAAGCACTTTCCTGCAAGAGTCTTCTCCCCTTTTACCTCAAGGATAAAGTGAACCTGAAGTGTACTTGAAGAGCCTTTGTGTAACTGCAACAAACCAGCTGAGAATTTATGGGTCCTAACAAGGAAAAACAATGCACCTTGCATTCCTCTACAGGGCTGGGATTTATCTGTGGATAAGATAAATTGAGTTTGAGAAGCAGAATTCTCCAACGGTACTTTCAGCAGATTTTAGAAGAATATTTTTTTCAAGTAGCTGTACAAGGAGGAAGATAATTACTCCTGCAGGAGGCTACAATGAGTATACAAATAATGTCTTCTGTGTCTTTTTCAGTAGGCAGACAGCAACATTTCTCATCCCTTACTCAGAACAGCCCTCTCTTTGAGTAGAAAGATGACGTGTCCTAGGAACAGATTAAATACACCATGTTCAAGAAGACAGACATCAAAAAAAGTTGAAAAGCCTGTATTTATCTCCTGGAGCAAGTAGCTCTCTAACTCAAATCCAGAGAGAAAGCATTTCCTCCAGCTGGCCAGTCACACAATCCTCAGTCTTACTCCTCCCCTTCACTTGTTCACACACAGCAATGCAGCTTCTGCAGTCAGGAATGAAAAGCACAACTGTATACACAGCCTGCGGGGCATTTCCATGACAGCACTTGCTGAAATTGTGATAATCAAACCCTTTGATGCAGGAAAAAATATTCCAATTATTATCAGATTGATCTTATGGCACAAATGTTTACCTTCTTGACTGTCAAAGAGGAGTCTTTTTCCGGTGTCTGTGGTATCTACACATCACCAAGCACAGCACCTGCGCAGTATGTTAGTTCCTGGCCTCCAGAAACTAAATGCAAGCCTTCAGCTTGCTTTTCCCCCACCCTTCTCTACAGATTATGGTTATAAAACATAAGTAACTGGTACCTTTGTGAAATTGTATGTTCTGGTCACATTTGGTTAACTCTACCTCATCTCCAAGTATCTTTCAGTGCTAAAACCAGAAGCACGAAAGACATTAATCTGTGATCACATTACATCACACTGACAATAACACACAAACAAATTAAAGAGAACCATGGAGAGATGCTTGAGAATACCAGTTGTGACAAACAGCCATTTACCTTTACATCAAAACCACAGCAAAAGTAGCCTCTAGAGTTATTGCAGAGGCATCATGACTGTGAAATGGAATCAAGCTATATCCAAGAGACAGCAATTGTGTTAAAGTCCTGAAAGTAACCAAAGAACAGGCTTCCTCAGGCAGCATCAAGGCTGGGAGTTAAGGCCTCCCAATTCACAAGGCTGAAATCATGGTAAGAGACTTCACAAATCACAACCAAGCATTTTAATCACTGCACCAAGCAACAGCGCTGCTTTTGGCATTCTCACTGTAACCTGCACAGAGCTGTAATGGAAAGAGATAACATGTCCTAAGGCACTAGCCTAAATGTCTTATGGAAGTAGCTGTTGATTCATCTAAAAGCAAAGTATCATGGGAGTTTCCCTTTTGAAAGCAGATGCTTTTAGAAAGTACAAAAGGAAGCGTCCCCAAAAAACCCTGGTTTTCAGCCAATACAACTGGTTTTTTGTTTTTTTTTTTTTTTAAAGCTAATATTTCCACTGCATCATTTATTTCTCAAGCTTAAGATCCAAATGGGAGATAAAAGTCTAAAACTGAGAAAGTACCAAAAAAACCTTGAGAACTACGACTTAAAACCACTTTTAAACAGCTCAGTTCAGAATTGGTTTCTTACAAAACAAGAGTAGAAGTCAGCACATGCCACCCTCTCTTCACTCATCTGTGGGATCAGTTTTAAGTTTTAAAGAACACACACAATTCCTGAGCAGCTAGGCTTCATCCTTTGCAGTCAGCACAAACTTTGACTTCCACTGACAAAGGCAGCACATGCCATGGCACAGATACTAAGATTGTATCAGCTGAGGCCAGAGATCAGTGTGCTCAGGCAGGCCATGTGCCTAACAGGCATTGCACACCTCCCGGCAGGCACTTACACTACTTAGTTTACTACTGCTCTACATAGACAAAAATCTGGGGTTCTCCTTCACAAAACAAAGATGTCTGGATCTTTTCTCCTCGCTGCCATGCTGAATGTCGGAGAGACAGTTTGTGAGTGACCCAAGTAAGAGCCAAATTTTGCCAGTCAGCTGACTCCCATAAATACAGAATAAAATTCCTAGAGACAGGATTGATTGTCCTCTTCTGTTGCTGAGAAGTTAGTTTTCACAGTATTTCTGCCTCGTGGACAGAAAGCATTATCTGCTTGAAAGCTGACATACTGAAACAAAGCAACATGCTATTTCCCCAATGCCATTTGGTCATTGGCAAAACCAGGACTGCAAAATGTGCAGGCTGCCAGATGTATGCTGCTCATCTGTCACACTGTCAGACCGCCTTCTCTTCCCTTGCGATGAAAGGCACTTAGAGATACAGAAAACCTACAGTTTTTTATTTGGGAAACTCAAGAAATAATACGTGATTGGTTTTGTTTTCTCTTTTTTTAATAATGATAAAAAAATATATTCTGCCGTTGTGACTTTTGCTGTCATTGTGACATTTTAAAAAAACTCCTCAATACGTCGCTTTTTGGGGGGACTCACTGAACTTGTCTCTCCTTCTGTATCTTGCAAGGTACTGCCAGAGTCAGATTTGCAACAAGCATTGGCTGCCTCCAAAAGCAAAGCTTCATCAATGTCATCTCTGCTCTCAGAGAAGGCCCTCTGGAAAAGACTGTAGATGGTCTTCTGCTTTGGATCTGGCTGAGAAATTAGAACAGACAGAATCAGCATACACACTGTGACATAAAAACAAAGTGACCAACAATCAGAGGCCACTCATCTTGAGACAGTGTACACGTGTGTGTATATATTTATATATATATATATATATATATACAGACAGAGACCTATAGACACACTCTAGAGATATATATGTGCTACGGAGGCTGTCACGTCTCCTTGTATGTAGCAGGCTTGACAACTCTTTACAGAGTCCACATCGAGGTATGGATGCTGGGAGGACCTGAAGAATCTGATCTGTAGCATCAAAGGCAGAACAGCTGTAAGGTCAGCCTGCCAATCACCTGCCAGTCTAGATGTACACAAGCCAAAGTCCATTCAGCCTCTCCCAGGGACCCTCAATATTCTTTAAGGTCAATTACCTTAGGGCAGTAATTAGTGGACTCAGCTGTTTCAGAGAAATTAGTTTCTGAAAGACCAGCTTCCCCCAGCACTTTGATTTTTTCTTGAATCATTGGCCTAGGAGAGATAAACAGGTATTACTACAAGGAAGAAAATACAATATAAAGGGCATGTCACTTACTGTGTGTGGATGGAAAGAGATCTAACAGGGGTATAAAGATGACTTTTCTACCAAAGCTTGTTAGCTGCTTAACCTGTCCTGCTCTTGTTTATGATGACTGTGTGCTGTCTTGGGATATCAATCAATCCAATTTAAAGTACTATCAATCCAATTTAAATAAGTAACAGGAAGAGGATTTCAGGATATTTAGAGAACACACATATCTTATAATGAAACTATTTGACTGAGGCAACACCAATGAAATCAGAACAAGAAGATACAGATAAACGGAGTCCAAACAGCTTGTGTGTTCAGTCTTCCAGGTAAGCAAGATTAATCACATTACTCTTATTTAGTCATTAACAGACATATCAGCATTTCTAAGATATCTCCTGATGTATTGCAGAAGAATGAATCCACCATTGGCCCAAGAAAATAAGACATCCCAAACACCTGCAGATTGGAGACTGTGAAAGAAGCAAAGGCCACAGCACAATTAATGTATTTACCAAATAGCCTTGTTGTCTTGTTCTTTTTCTTGCCTTTTAAAAGGATGCCACTGTCCTTGTCTGGAGAGCCACATTTCCTTCTCACTAAGCATTAACAACTGCACAGACAGCATTTTACAAATAAAGGCAGAATTACTGTCATTAACTTCCCATGAAATATGGGCGATGCATCAAGTTTCCCAATTCCCACATTGTAGGGTTGTAATTATTTGCCATCGTGATATTCTGGGAACTGCACAAGTTCACTTAGTTCATTCATTCCTTTAAACAAAGTAATGAAGACAGAATTTTGGACTCTAAATAAACCAGCTAGTGGGTAATTTCTTTCCATCATTTGTAGGTCAGTTCCCTCGCAGCACTAAGGATTCCTCAAGATCCTCCCCTTCTCCAAGATGTCAAATTCCCCAGCACTATGAACCAGTGCCCACTGATAGCTCTCACTGTAGCTAAAAGGGCTCAGACCTCAGTTCTCCAGAAGTGAGTCAGTAGCACTTTTCTAATCCATCTGGAAGGGCTCGCTGAAGAGCAAGAGGAAAGCCAACAGTGCAGTCCTCCACAGCTCCCTGTCAAAGCCTTCAGCAGATTGCTCCTCAGACCTGATCCACAATAAATGGCCATTTTCAGTGTCTGTTGACTTTGCTTAAATGCACTCAGCACTTTATCCAAGCATACAAATGTTCTGGGCTGTATCTAAGACAGTTTCTTCTCCTTATGCAGAGGCTGTGAAGGTTTTAGATGCATCGTCTCTCCCAGAATTTCTCTCAAGGGACATTCCTTTGTCACATAACTACTTTTATTCCTCCTGCTCATCATCTACATAGTTATGTCCACTGTGGACAGGCCATGTCACCAGCTCACAGCAGCCCTCATTAGCAGTTATTGCTCCTCCTCTCACAGGCTATGGAAATCAGCTCCGGCATTAAGCACTTTACTTCACATGTGACAGAGTGAAAACAAGTGGCAGGAGAACCAAAGTGTCTCACTTCCTACCATAAATAGTCATCTGCTGTGCCTTTAGCCACCAGGTAGTGAACATTAACAGAGCTGGTCTGTCCAATTCGATGTGCCCGATCTTCTGCTTGGATCAAAATCTTTATATAAAAACACAACACAGAAAATAAAGTAAGAACTACAATACCTAAGGCACAGTGTAAATACCAGAGAACAAGCAGATCTCATTTCTTGTACTTCACAACTATTTCTCATCTGGATCCTGTTAACATCTGCATCCACAAACACAGACTATGCCAAGAAGTGATCTGGAGCACTAGGTTCCCAAAAAGCATTGAGCATTTTTCAAAAGTAGAGGGTCAGCACTGATGATGGATCCTTTCAGGTCTTGACTGGGCAAGTGGTTGAGAGCTGTCAAATTATGAAACAGAAGCATATTTCCCTTTCATGCCATCTTCTCCAGCCAGCAAGCTGTGTGACCAGCCTCACTGGTTCAAGCCAAAGCTCCCAGGGCTGCACAGACAAGTAGCCATAATAGAAAGAAAAACACTAGATAAAGTCCCTTGTCCATTACATCTCCTAAGTGCCAATGTTTCTGATCCCCAGGGAGCATCCAACCTCTGTCCCCTCCAGAATGCATACCCCTGGGTTCCAGAAGAGCTCTGCAAACACCACCAGGTCCGCAGCAGACAACGTCAAGCCCATGTTTGCAGCAGTGAGAGACAGGACAGCCACAATCTGCTTCTCTGAGTACTGGAACTTTTGGCACAGGGACTGCCGCTCAGCTGACGGTGTGGACCCGTCAATGCGGATGTATTCAACATGCTGTGAAAAAGCAGAAGATGGAGAGCCCTGTGTTCCCTTTCCTGTATCCTCCTTCCACATTTTGTGGATTCTGTTCCCTTACCCATAACAGAACAAGGAAAACAACAAGGCAACATTTGTATTTTTAAGACCTTTCCTCATCATTAAGGCAGAGGCACTGTAGCTCAGCATATAACGTACCTCCCGCTCTGTTCACAATGCATGACTTGTCCTCATGTTCACTGCCCTCCCACCAGCCCTGAGCAACAGCCACAAGCTGGCGACTCACGTACAGGGGAAAGGCAACTGGCTGAACACTGAGTTGATGTTACAGCTGCTACAACCTACACAACCTCCCCAAGTCTTCCCTGGTTTGTGATGGAAGGAGATGGAATCCTCCTCTGCGGTAGGCTCAAGAAAGGTAGGACAAACCTCAGTGATGCAAGGCCATAACTCTTCAGTGTCCAACCTCCTTTCTCTACTGGAAGATGCTACCAAAGAGGCAAAGTCACCACTGCCACTGTGGTTTATAGTTTGGAATATTAACTCAAATCATCCTTCACACTGCCATAGCACAACACAGAATTCTCTAGGAGCATCCATGGAAATCTCATATGAATAATCAGACAAACACTTGTGAAGTCAGAGAGATGATTGGCAGGTCTATCAAGTTTCCTTACAGCATCCCAGTTCAAAAATGTAAGAGCATCACACAGATAAATGAAGGCAGCCATAGCTGAACTTGGGTTGTGACATTCTCTGAGGAGAGCCTGGAGCACAAAGCAGAGATGGCTACATAGGGTAACACTCCTCCAAGAATTCACAAGCTCCAGGGCAGACGATGTAGAATAAAGAACATTGAATCCCACTAAAGCCATTCAGCTAGTGCAAACTGCATCCTGTGAGGCATTCACCCTGACAGCTCAGCTCCCTCGGTAAAAGGCACATTCAGAAGCACAGCAAGTAGAAATTATCTCTGTCACTAACTTTCATAAACAATCTAACTACTCATAACTCTGAGGAGCTCTTAAGCAGATTTGAAGCTGGAATGCTGATAAAGTTAAGACAATTCAGTCAAGTACTTACTTTCTTCTCCAGCTCTGCAACTATTGCATCCAGCACAATCTTGTGGTGAGCAAACACCAAGAATTTATGATTCCCACTTTCCAGTAACTCCAGGATGTATTCTCTACATGAAGAAGTTAAAAAAACAAACAAACTAAATAAACCAACGACAACCCACAAGCTTATATAAAATTATATACTAAGAGAATGCAGGCTTTACTTCTAACAAATTTTAAAGATACCATTCATCTATACACAGAAACTAGGAAATAGGCTAGCATAAAAAAGTTGTAGTGGAATGCAAGGACTAAGTAAAGTCTCATACAGATCAGAAAACACATGGCAGAAAAATCCATTCATTTTTCTTCACTACAGCTGGACAGCTGCCTACATTTATACTTGGGTATCACTGAGAATCTATTATAACCTGCTTGAAACCTGACACCCCAGACCACTCAACTCAAAGCTGTTTGTACGTATTTGATGATCTCATTCACCTTTATTTATTTCTAAGTTTTGCACAATCACAATACACAAAGATAACCTGTACACAATTAACCCTCCCGTGTTTTCTTAAGTTTGTTCTTATTTTAGAAGCAAAAGTTTCTGAAAGCACGGATCAGAGCATCCTAATAGTTTTTCTTGCAAGAGTTCCCGCTTCGCTGCAGTCTAACAATTTAAACACATCGGCTATTTCTAGGAATTATCCACACGCATCTAGGCTAACGGCCAGTGAAAGGTAACAAGACTCACTCCTTTTATATCCAATTAAACAGTGTTAATTAAACAAAAATATCTGGCTTTTGTCATGGACTAGTAGCAGAGCTACAGAACCCATTTCTGTGTGGCAACTTGTATTACAAATAGGCCAACTGGAGCCTGAACAACACCTATAAGCCTGAAATTTGTAACTAAGTATAGCAACAGCTATCAGAACGGGTGATGCAAATGTCATCTTTTCTTTGGAATAGCAAAGTTGTTGTGAAGATCAGGAATACCAAGTTCTTTGCTAAATACAACACAACTTAGGTCAGCAGCAGCTGTCAGAAACACTAAGCAGGATTTCCAGCACTGTATTAAGATGTATTGGTGCTTTGCAGACAGCTCCCAGAGTTTGTGACATTCAGATGTCAACTCCCTGACAAAATAATTTAACTAAGAAATCTGGGAGAGAAGAGAAATTGCTGGATATCAATGCAAACATTCAGTATGCAAGCAGATGCCTGATGCCAACACATTACAATTATTTTATATCTTATTCCCATATTCCATGTAACAAATGGTTAGTCATTTCAATGGAAGAAACGGAAGACACTTATCAAGGCTAAGGTATCGGAGGTGCTGATGATCACACAACATTAGCTAGATGGTCCTGTACTTTACCAGCATGTAGTTAAGTGACATTTAAAATGCTAGTAAACTCCAGAAAAAAACACTTGCTCCTATCAGAGAGTCAACTAAGTGGCACTTTATTGTTTTATATTCAGCTCACAGTTTTAAGTGAATTAAAAGGAAGAAAGTCTTCTAACTATTCACTAACATAAAAGGAAGAAACTCTTCTACAGAAAGAAGCACTGGGACTATGAAGTGCAGTTCTGTGCCAAACAGGCAAGGTCTGCAGCAAAGTCTGAGACTGAAATCATACAGAGCACATCGCTGGTCCTTACATGCAGAAAGCTGCGGAACAGCAAAGTGTTTCCATGCTACTAGCATAATACTTTTTAGTAAGTCATGCTATATGACCTAAAGCAACTCCTTTGCAGTCCCAGCAGAAAGGGTAAGGATGAAAGGGCACAGAAAGTCATGGAAATTATTCTGGAGGAAGGCAGAATAAAAAGTACATTTACCATAGAAAGTTTTTGCTGCTGAGGTGCCATGTGAGTGTTATGGAAAAGCCAAGAATTTCAGCAGGGGCTATGACGCCCTTAAATTACACTCCAGGTAAAGCTCAGCGCACCTCATAAGCTTTTTGGCTCATAGGGCTCCTGATGCAACAGGATTGCTGCTTTGCTTTTCTCAAATTCTTTTTGTACCTTTAGTTTCATTACTCCCTCCCACCCACTCCCTGCCTAAACTGAAATAGGGCCAGAACCAGGGAACTTGATCCAAGTCTCAAACGCCAAGTAATTTGAGATGGTTCAAATGACAGTTTAGATCCATATCTGGAATGAAAATCAGAAGACATATTCAGCCCAGGCACTCAGAGAAAAAAACGTTTAGTGCATTGTGTTTAAAATATTTTTTTTCTAAGCTGGCTCAAAGCTATGCTTCGTATGTCCCTGCACTGTTATCTGTAAGACATTGTTTTCCTCTTCTCAGTGGAAAAACACATTTTACTAGGCAAGAATGAAAGCAATGACACACAGCTTACACAACTGAGTACATTTTAGCTTCTGCTGTTTTGCTGTAGAAGACAAGAAGAGCTTCCTTCTCCTGTTGTTTCTGCAGAGAGAAAAATAAATAAATAAGAGTCTCAGACGCATCTTTTCTCCTTCCTGCTTACAGATTTGGGATGTCTGTTGCTGCAATAAACACTTTACTTGGAAAAAATCAGCCTAAAAATGCACAGCAAAAGGGGACTGGAGGGGTACATCTACTCGCCATTGGGTATGGTAAACACTCACACACTCATATTTCTAAAACCTCTCTTCTTAACTCCTACTCAAATCCTGCAAGTTGGATGACAAGCATATCACAAAACAGTTTTAGTTGAGAAAGCATTTCCTATCTAAAATGGCAATGAAAAACTCCAAGCTCTTACAGAACTTACTATGAACTTAGGAGGCTAGAACCTGCATTTGTCATCCATACAAGAAAAACAAACAAAAAATCCAAAATACACACTTCACATTTTTGTCCTTTGCTGTTCTCACAATGCAGCTTCAACAAGGCTGTGTTTGTAGAGTGAATAGGATTACACAGCAAGACAGGAGAGTAAGTAGAGGCAGGAGGTACAAAAGACACTTAGAAAGGACTAAAAAGAGAGTGAAAGGCATTTTGCACAAGGGGACCAAGTAGGCCACTTAAGTAAAAAGAAAAGCTGTTTTGACTGTGTTGTACATTTGTTTAAAGCTGTGCCTTCGACATCCACTGCACCTCCACACAAGGTGTGGTTCTGACCTCCCTTGGAATCCAAAGTACTGTTTTTCCACTGATGTCTTTAAATAAAGGTACCTGAAATACCAATGCCTCATCATGAAAATAGTTTCTGACTTACACTTTTATATCCTTGAGCCATCTTCTTTGCTTCAGCTGCCAAGAGAGCTTTGGTCTTTGCACTAATGCCTTCAGGAGCCACCACAACCATTTTGCGTTGCTTTGCTGGAAGCTGGGAAAGCACATCTGACTTCAGACGTCGGATCATGATGGACTCTTCCAGCAAAATTTTCAGTTCAGTTAAGTTGGATGATCCGGAGTAGTCCCAACCCCATGGCATCTGGGAAAGATCAAAGCAGTTATCAGTGTCAAACTTAGAAGCAACTAGTCTGCAGGCAGTCCAAGAGTGGAAAAATCTTCCAGGGAAATTGGACAAGAACCTAATGGTCAGTAGAAGGAGATACTTAACAAAAACTGCAGTAAGATACAAATGCGCAAACTAATCCACCCAACAAGAAGGTTACTTAAAAACTTCCTTTTTTTCTACCTAGAAGTACTCAGGGAGATGCAGGGAAGAGGACTATACAGAAAGGTATGGATCCCTATCACAGCAGAGTGCCTTGATATTCATCCTCATACAGTAAGGTGTTTCTGCTCTCCACTTGCAGCTTTGAGCAGGCTGACAGAACTCACTGAGGTTCTGTGCACATATATTTTCCTCAGATTTAAGCAGAGAGAGACAAAAAACTTCTCTAACAGCATGAGGACAAACATCCCTAACCCAAATGCCTTCACGGAGATGTTGCACTTGTCTGACATGCCTAGTAAATGCAAGGTCAAAATTCCCTATTTTCCACTGTGACCTGTCTCTTGATCTGCTTCCTAACATACTTTGTGTCTGCCATTATCATGTTTGGCTCAGACTCAAGGAAACCACAATTAAGTTGTGTCCCAAAAGACACTAGTCCAAGCATTGTTTCTTCAAAGCATCATCACTTCAAAGCTCCTCTGAACAAACCCCTCATTTACTCCTTGAAGTACTTGCCTCTGAACCTGCCCTATCCTCCAAGATCCTGTGTGAAGACAACCTATCTCTGTTCAATTAATCTCATCTCATCACTCCACAGCCTATCATTTGTTCTCCAGGAAAGAACAATTAAGCTGACACACAGTGGCATCAAATTTGGTACACTCCCCTAAGAAATATCTTTAAACAACTTTCTTGTGCACAGGAGACCAATAAGGTTTTTGCGCTGAAATTAGAGAGATAACTTTCTGCTGAAGTTTCACAAATAAGTATATGAAATACAGCTAAGTAATACTGAAGAACAAAGCAGGGTAGAGGGGAAATAGTCCTCATACCTCTAATTACTGCCAGTATCAGCAAAAAAAAAAACCCCAACCTGGTCTTGGAACAAACCAAAGTATCCCTCTACATATGCATATATACATTCTCCTGAAACAAAGGAGATGTGAGGAGCCTCAGAACCAACCCTTTTGTCTGCTACTTCACTCTCATTGCGCCACATTAACTGCTAAATTAAATTTAACCTTAAAAATCTCCACGTCTTTTACTTGCCTTCCCCAAAAGAAACCTGCTACAACACAGAAATGGAAGGGAAAAGTCCCAAAATATTCACTATTCACTCCATCCTCCTGTGGAATGTATGACAAAATACATCATATCAGCCATGAGATTAGTCACTTTACTGACTCTATTGAGAGATGGCGCTTTGACAGAACAGGGATGAGCACACGTTATGAGACAGAAAGAGGAGGAATCCAGATTATAGGCAATTAAGGTATCTCTGATATTTGGAAGTGAGCATTCCTACTGCAGGGTGAGGTGTAATAGAACAATATGCAATTCTATTGTCATGTTGCACTGATGTGAACTATTAACTGGCTTCAGATTCTAACACTTATGGCCACCATTAAAACTCATTTGACTTTATCTATTCCTACATAATTATGGTATCACCTGATTATCTAGAATGGGTTCAGTAAAGCAGGAAACAGTTCAAGTCCTAGACACAAGGCCAGTTTAGATCCTGTAAAGCTAAAATTTTGGCTCTGACAACAGCACAGCAGTATGCAGCTAGAGGTAGTAAGTCCATCTGGATCTAAGCCAAGCTCTCAAAAATCCAGCATGGATATCACTACTCTGCTTCTCTGAAACCAGAAGCGCAATGCAGGCACAGCTCTCAGGTCTGTGTAAAGCTGACCCAAGCCTAGCTGTGTTATTAGCTTTAGGAACACTCCACAAAAGCTGACAGTGCTGCACCCCAGTGTTTGTCTTTGTCCTGCTCCCTTTCCAGACTTCTTCAGGGCCTGTGGACCCAGCAGAGCAGATGGACAGAACCAAGAAGGACCCACCTGGTGCTGTACCCAGCCTTATAAGCTCTCTGCTCACACCACACTTGGTGTGCTGGTAACTAAGTGGCAGGGATCAACACTGGCTGGGCTCCTGAGCAAAACCTGCTCTCCTCAGGTTCTACCCATGCAGCCTGTGTTTATTATGGAAATGGAAAGTGAAAAGATAATTAATGAATGTTTTGTGCCCCCATAGCACAATTCATTTCAGAAGAGAAATATCATCATAACTGAAAGAACTAGGCATGAACAGAAACAGTACAGTATCTACCGTTGTATTAAAAAGCACATGCAGGAAGAATCCCTACAACATGTTTGGATTACTACATTTCCTTTATGGTGACTGCTTCTGGAACAGTTTGCAAAGAAGGGAACATGCCAATTCTGTGCTGCACCTAGCAAGTGATTAAAAAAAGATGGTTATTTTTTTAATTAAAATACAGTTTAGTATATCCTATTGTGGAAGGAAGAGAAAGAAAGAAACAAGAGAGACATTTATTTTGCAAAAATACACATCTGGCTTTGATCCATAACATTCCAGGACAAATGCTTCCAACTGTGATTTTCTTACCAAAGTGTTACAGCATCTTACATGAGTCAGTAAGCTTATTACAGTGCTAGAGAAGCTGCCAAACTCTTACAAATTCAGAGCATGTGCTCAGATAGAAATCATTTAATATTTGCCAACATCAGCCAGTTTGAAAAATGAATTCACAGCATGTATTCTGGAAAACAGACTTGAGATATTTTGTAAATAAGCAGGTGACATTTCACTTTCAGCATTTTTAGGAGTACAGATGCTGGGAGGATGAAGTACAAAATGATAAACTTCTACATAATTTCTAATCACATCTGTGTATATTTGCAATATCATGTCACAAAATTTTCAAACTGAAACTAGTCAGGTTTTAGTTTTAAATTAAATGATTCAGGTTGTTGTGTTTTTGGTTTTGGGTTGGTTTTTTTTTTTCAGGTCTTCTAATGCAATCATATTTGGCATTAATACTAATAATGTAATATTAATACATCACACTTCTCATCCTGACTGATCTCCAAAAGCCTTGGAGCCTCTCTGGTTCTGTGCAATTCCACCTCCATTCACAATGCTGCCACTTTCAGGACAGAAAGAAGAATCTGTTGCAATAATGACAGCAAAAGTACCACAATGTTTCTTAAGAGAGGATGTAACCGCTAAGACAATCTCAGGTTTGAGCTGTAAAAAGGAACAAGATGGCCATACTAGAGTCTTGAGGGAACAACTACAATCATCAAAACACCTTTTAATTTACTCCTTACGCAGTGGATCTGTGGCAAACCCATATTCAGCAGTCTAATTTTTTTTCCCCGTATCTCTTAATTTCCAGCACCCCCATTTCTTCTCCAGATAACCAAATTTGTTCTAGGTTCACTTTATGATTTACTGACGTTAGCTGTAGCAAAATGTCCCAGGTGTGCACTAAGAATACTAGTAATGTTCAACTGTCTACTAGAGGCAGGTCAAACAAAAGCAAAATTGTACTAGAAACCCTGCAGAGTTTTTGACCGGAAGCTAATATAGACTGTGCCTTCCATGCTAAGTTTCATTGTGGGTTGAAAACTCATTTTACACTGAATATACTCTTAGAACTTGGACCTTGTAAAACAATTGTCTTTCTTTTATTCAATTCAAGATCATACCTGAGGTCTATATACCTCATAACTGAAGCAACAGCTAGTCATGCAGAACTATATACCCTTTACCCTCAAAGGGCTTATGAAACTTCAAACCTATTTAGACTCACATGTTGCAATTCAGCTTTGCTTTTTACTGAAGAGAATCAATGAGATTAAACTACATCACTTCATTTCCTTCTAGGAAGCATTCTGGACACTACTGATACAGGAGTCTTTCAACAAAGATAATGAAGCTCAGCAAAAGGCATGGCCCTCTCACATACAATTCCTGTTATGGATGGAGAAAGTTTATCTTCCACCAGGAAAGCAGTAATCACAGGAATCCTGCCATCCTCCAGAATTCAAGGTCTGTATCTGAGTGCTAATGGCCTTATTTTAAATCAATGGCATCAGTGTATGAGTACCACAATCAAAGAACCGCTCATGTAGCTTGAGCATTTGGACATACATAGAACAGCACTTAACTAGTTATGAAAGTAGAAATGGGCATTCAGATCTACAAAAATAGGGGACTTGTGGACTTTGAGAGTGCAATATGGTTCATCTTGATAGAAGTTTCGCATGTTAGGTGTCCAAAGCAGAGAAAAGAAAAACAGACACAAAAGCACCCTACAAATAGTTGGTTTTATGGCACACACTAATGATGTTCAGTAGTTTTGTAAATACTCTGGAGCATGAAAATGGTCATTTGGTGAAAGCTACTGCCCAGTCTTACAGAAAATAAGGCACAAGAATTGATTACTTGAGAACAAAGCAGAGCATGGAAATTCATGCACTACACGTCCATGCACTACATGTCCATGCTCACGCTGCCAAGCCACATGCTTGCCTTGGAGGAACTGGAGGGCACACCGGATCAGAGGGCTCTTGTTCTAAAGCACACCTCAGGGGAACATCAATTCCCTTTTTTTTGTCTATGAAACCAACACAGAAGATCCTAGAGCCTCCTTGTACAAGAGGCAGCAGCAAAAGTTATCCTCTTACCACTTTATGTTCCAGCACACACAGCAGCCCTAGAAATGACAAATCCAAGTACACTTGTGTTGCCCATATGTTGAGAGCAACACCTCCATCATGGCTGCAAATGCTGGCTTCCTGCAAAGCCAAGATCTTGCAAAGGTTGCACCTAATGAATCTGCTGAAACTACTGCTGAGCAGCTGGTAGAGGTAAGAGAAGTTAACTTCTATTCAGGATAGGCTGATGATCAGTCACCAAAGCAGACCAGAAACTAGTTTCAGCTTGGTTTTTTTTTGTTTTTTTTTAACTCAATTAGCTCAGATCTGCAACTCTTTAAAAGAACTGTAATCAGCTCTGCCCATTTAAAACACTCCCCAGCTATGGCCACTTTTTTTGGTTTTATAGTGGCTTTTTGCTTCCTTCATTTTTAGTTTGAGAGCTTTCAAAACATTACTCTGCAGCATTACTCTCTCAACAGGAGACAGAAGGAAGGTAAGAAAAAGCCTCTACATTTTGAAAATAAATTAAATAAAATGCAATTTGCACATCTGTCACTTCCTCCACTGAAGTACCTTCCTGGCGTCACAGTAGCGTAGCCCAAAGGCGTGGAACTGCGGGAAGAAAGTTGGTTGGACAGCCGCAATCTGCGTGTAGAGCTCTGAGGGCCGTGACATGGCAGGGGTTCCTGAAAGCAAGATCACTCTCTTGGCAGCCTGGAAAAGCAAAATGGAGCACTGTTACCATACAGTTTACAAGATAAGCAGAATCTCCTAAGAAGTCATCCCTAGTCCTGAAAGAATATCCCAGAGTCACTGTCCAAGCACCTTAACTGGAAGTGTACTTTCACCCTCCACGGATACTTTCAGCCCTCACTGCCTGAAGACACTGAAAAGCAGTGCTCAGAACTTTTGAGAAGCAGGACGAATATATTGCTTCTTATTCATCATCCATATGCTGTAAGGGAAGGGGATATAATTTTTACATATTTTATAATTCTGAATTGGCATTTACTCACAAGGCATGTTAATATCTTTTATCTGGTTCAGCATTTCATTTGGTTTCAGATGTCACAGGAAAATGACACACCCTCTCAAGTACATCTTCACTTTCAAAAAATTCTCTTGTAATAAACCTGCCACAGCAGGCTATAAACAGCTTGTCTTCCTCACAAAAGCAGAAGAGATCCAGAGAAGCAGAAGGGGTTTTTTTCTTTTCCTTGTTTTTTTTTTTCTTTTTTTTATAATTCTACTAGCAAGGAGAGAAAGATGAAGCTGCTTGAAGCAGGATCAGAAGATGCTGATTTGACAGCATGGTGAGTCTAGGCACAGCTGGCTGGATGCTAGATGCTAGAACGTGAGCTAATAAATACAAAATCATGTAAAAAGGTTGTTAAATATGTTGTAGGTGAGACAGGAAGGGGGTAGAAACCTGTATCTAAAACAGGTGCTCCTGAAATTGACGCAAAAAAACCATAAAAGCCTCCAAGATGCATTTCTACCCTCATACCTCCATTATTATGTAATTCTATTATTTGACAAGAGCTATGAATTTCTACTGCTGTAAATTCACCTATAGCAGTTAAATTACACATGCCTTTTAATTTCCTGCATGGTTTAATAGAAGTTCATTAAAATAACAAAGAGCTTCTTGAGTGACATCTGTACCAACAGCTCATTCACATTTAAATGAAAAAGAAAATTAAACTCTTTTATTGTTTCACTGAGATCTATCAGTCATCCAAATCTATTCAGCTGATGCATCCACTTGCCAATCAAATCTGGTGGAAAAAGAGTTCACAGATCAGTTACCGGATATTAATTTCAGGACTTTTTATCAGATACTTATATATAGGTTGCAATCAAGGTGGGACTTGCCTTCTCCCTCCATCCCTATTAAATAGATCAGAAGGAAATATCACCACCAGGATCAGACAATTCCCATAAACATTTTAAAAAGCAGGATATTTATTGAACTAAGTATGAGTAGAAGGACATGTCAGAAGGTGAGAGTTAGTTTGCACAAGAATTTCTGATACTCAAAAAAAGAGAGGAGTCAGAGACCAAAGATATCGGATCCCATGAGGAAATGAAGTGATAAAGCAGAAATTACGTCAATTTTTAAAATTAAGGTAACAATGGAGATTAACTGAGCAGAACCTAGACAACATCTGATGCCTTGCAGAATCCTTTGTAGAATAAACTGACATCACCCCGAGAAATGTGCCAGTCCTATACGAGCAAGAAACCTCCAAATTAAACTTTTTCCTCCTGGACTAGCAGAAGGCCACTGTTAGCAAAAAAACCAACATGGAAGTCATACAATTACATACAGCTCATTCCAAGTAACTCTGGATTAAGCTAAAAGGAAGAAAAGGTCATTCAAAACAGACCAGGGACATATTAAATGCAACATAAATCCAACTGTATTAAAAGTTTTAAGATATTATCAAGGCTCCTCCTCTTTGGAGGGTGTTCCCTAGGAGCTAGATGAGATGATGTTGGATCACTTATTCCTCAATAGTCAAATCAATTAGTCAGGCTCCTTCTCAAATCCCTAAACAGGTATCAAAACAGAGAAAGGTAAAGTTATAGGTCATTTGAATTCTAGACTCTTCCAGCTGCTGTTCCACAGTAAAAGTTGTGCTTTCAAAGTAAGCACAACTTACTTCTGAATAGATAGGGTATCTAACCACTGCAATCACTGACACATCTACAATTAACCATTTAAAACAAATCAAGAACTAAAACCCAACAGTGACAAGAACGACAAAAAAATCCCAACAAAATCTCTACAAGTGCTGTTAAGATCTTGAGAAATTAATTCAAGAAAATTGTGTGGAATATAGGTGGTATTAACTCATTATCCCAAGGGTTCCTTTTAGTTTTAAAATCAATGAGAGAAAGAGCTCAAGAAGAAAAAAGGGGGAAAAAATACTAAGACAACAAGTTTGAGTGCTGAAGGCTTACTTATAATTCTGGATGAAAAAAATGGCTTTGATCAACATTTCTTTTTCTAGTGGCAACTCACTTTGAATAGATGCCAATAAAGATTTGCTCCAGCAAAGAAGTTTCTGTTGATCACTGTTTAATTTTTGTTTCCTGCTGAACCTTCCGTGCTGTCAAGAGAGAAAACTTTCTGTCTTTCTTCTGAGGTCTATAATATTGGAATAACAATACAGCAAATAAGATTGCAGGGACCAGCAAAGATTTTTCTAGCAAGGCCACATCTGTAATCAATTGGTACACAATTCCACATAGGAGAACTAACATTAGCTACTCATTACCATTTAGGCATGAAGCTTAATTTTCCCCAGAAAGCACTCTTCTCTCTCATGTCTCTTCGGGACTATTCTTACAGCTACTTTCTTGCAAGACTGCTTAAGGGAACTCAAGACGGTGATTGACTAGTGGAGACCTGATCTGTAGGCCTCATTTACTAACTAACACAAGACAATTGTGGCTTTGTAGCATTACACTCACACACAAAATATACCAGCAAGAATTAATCCCACAGCTGTGACAACATTAAAAAAGTAATTTTTGAAAGTCAAAGAATAATTTATGAAAGGGTAACCCCCAACAGAACTCACTTGAGAGGTCAAAACCCAGCATCCAACTGATTTGAATGGGAGTAGGTAACGGGAGGGGGCGTGAGCTTTATGCCACAAAGAAATAATTGAACATGCAAAGAGCCTCATTGACATACAATGTGTTAAATGAATCTCACAGCATGAGCTCTGCAATATGCTAACACACTGATACACTTTTTAAAATAAGTGTGGTTGGTTCTAGCTGTACAATTTTTTGTGTCCCCAGTTTTTGCTTACTCTGTCATTTTGAACTGCTTATCATAGATTACCTTATCCAGTGAAATGACAAATCTGAGAGTGTCATAATACAATAGAGATAATCACCTGTTAAAATACAAGATCAGATAAAGGGGAAGAGTTGTAGTTATTTTAAGAAGTTCCATTCTGTACTTGGGTAAGACAGGGCTTCACATTTCATAAGATGATCCCACATTTGTTGTTATTCTGTTGTTTTGGTTTTTTTAATAACCAATGTCTCTCCCCATTCTTAAGTGACATCTGGACAGAAAATCTGTGTCAAAAGGCAACAGTCAACTAAATCCAATTACACTACCTCCCTATTTTGAGAAGAAAGGGAAATTAGAAGGTAAGAGCAGATCTGAAGATGTGGGCTTGAGGACCCACAGCTTCTCCAATTTCAAGATGAAGTCAGCAGGTGGCAACAAGTAAAGGCTTGTTTATTCAATCCATGTGGATTTTTAATGCCTAAAGACAGCTGCTGTTTATTTCCCACTGGAAAAGGAGATTTCTGTGTTCCATCCTCACCTTCTACCTTCAGCACTGGCCTGTTTCCTTCCATTACTTTAAAGCATCTCTTTATCAGAACAAGCACAAAGACCATTAGATTCCAGACACACAATGTATTAGGACTTCCATAATAGCATCAAAGACCTTTAACTCTGCAAACATCAGGATGTGCATCATGCTATTAACCTGAACAGAAGCTCAATAGGAACAATCACATTAGTAGTATCGCCCAAATGCTGTGGAACAAAGCCCAGAGGCAACACCACAGGAATAAGACCATTTTATGCCTCTGGAATCTTTGATTCTGCACTACTTTATTTCTCAGTTTCTAACCCAGTTCTTCACTAAAATCGCACTGTTGCATTTCCAAAAAATTCATCCATGTTCCATTGGGACTTCTGCCAGTTTCCATTGCCTTGCAGTACTTCATGCAATTACAGAAGAACAAAGACTACACAGCACTTTGGCTGGTTGAAGGATGTAGAATCCTTCTCACTCTGACCCCAAGAGATCCCACCACAGATCATTGAAAAACTTCCATTTTTTAATTCATAATTCTTCATCTACATGCCTGGGACTGTTTTATGGATATTGATAGCATGCATACTCCCTTCTCCTATGCTGACATCTCTGGGCCAGTCTAATCTGGGAAGGAAAAAACAAAATGCTTACAAAATGTGTAACATGACACATTCTGCTGCCGAGGGAGGCAGAAGCAGGACAGAGGGAACAACCAGTATTGTCAGTACTCCCAAGAGAGCTTAGTTGCAAACATGAGACTGAAGAAAACAGCAAGGTAACAAGTAGGTCATATTACTGATTGCCACAGCTCTGGACTGGGGCAGAGACAAGCCAGGCCTGACCAGGCCTATTGGCAACTCAACCAAGGCCCAACAGTATGAGGCTATTCTCACTTTGATGTATGTGGAAACAAGACAAAAGGACTATCCTCAACAAGAGCTTCAGGCCCTTGAGTACCATGAGAGATGCTAAAGTTGGGGACAGATCTCATGCAGCTGCTGGCACAGACTGGCCAGTGTGAAAACTGACTAAGCTTGAAAGCAGGATTTTTGCCACATGCCAAAACATCAAAGGACTCCTTTCTACTACAGCTTGCAACCCATACACCTCCTTAACTTTGCAGGGATGCACACAGACCGTGTACAAACTCTGCCACCTGGTTTCCTGTAGGCAGATGAAGTATTCGCCCCCATGTACAAGTCCGCATGCACACCCACAATTTTGCACTGGGAACTGAAGGGAGTAAGAAATCTGGGCCTAAACACTTTGGTACTGCTACTTCAGCTCACTCTATTTGTGTAATTATAAGTTGCCCTTAAAGTTTTGTCCAGGAACAGTAAGTTGGGCACAATGTGTCTATATACTTACTCTAAACTAGCAACAACCTGAGGCGAGATGCCAGGTAGTGAGCACAGTCATTGCATACATCCAGCCATTATAAAAAGTGCACTAAAAAGTCTTTCTGCTCACACTTCCTATTGTCCCAAACAAAAATTTCCTACAGCTTGGTCAGAGTAGCAGCTATGTCTATCACAAAAATAATGAATAATATACACATGGTTTGAGTGGGTGTTTTAAATGTTAACAAAATGTCTTGAAGTTCCCACCTGACAAACTTAGGCCATTTTTAATATATGGCTCTGTCTGACAATTTCATACCACACTTGCTCCACAATATAGACAAGAGAGCAGGAGAAGATATTAAAACTTTAATGAGGTTTTAAATGCTGTAACTACAGATTAAATATTTCAGAGGTGGAGATTCACCTTGGCTGTCTAACAAGGCAGATTTGAAACTAATGTCCAAGGCAAGTTTTGTTTATTATGAGTGTATTGATTTAATCTGATTATTGTGCATTTCTGTCTAAACAATTGCAACATTTAAAAAAAAATTACTTATTCAAACAGCAATGTCACGGGAACAGATTCTATCAAGATTAAAAGAATCCATTAAGTATGGATGAAGTGACAGAAACATTTCAGGTTTAGAAACACATCAACATAGATTTGCCCAGTGTCATGAGGGACTCAGATTTTTTGTAGTATGTAAGAAATACGGATCAGATTTCTGAAGTTTGATTGTGGCTGGGTTTTTTTGTTGTTGATTTTCGGGGAGTTGTTTGGGGTTTTTTTTGTTTCTTTTTATTTCTCTATTTCCTGTCCCCAAAAAGTAGCTCAAGACTAAGCTTTCATGCTTTAGGTTGTTGAGAACCTCCCAGGAAATATAAGCAATTATGTCAGAGTTTAAAGCAGTATAATGGTAGCTATAGGTAGAAGTGGCAATGCTTAGAAGGTAGATAAGGTGTAAGCTGGGTCCCAGAGCTCCTGTTACAGCACTGGCATAGCTTCACACTATGACTTTAAGGCTGGGACTGAGGTGCCAGAAGCATTATGCCTGTCAAGGGGCTTGTCAGTAAATACATCAGTTTTTGGTCTCTTGTAAGAGCCCCAGTGCTGCTCTAATCCTTTTGGCATAAAGAAGGCAAGAGCAAGAACATTATCCTCAGCAGCATATTTATCAATGCCTCTTACTGCGTAACCTGAAAGTATTATGTAAAATACTGAAAAAAGCCCAATTTTTACCCCATTTACTATTTACTACAAATGATAATACAGTATAGTTGTTAAATCCAGTATTCAAGTGTTGAAAACCTGTATTGTAACAGTTCTTTCAAATACAAAAGCATTGCTGTGATGCTGCACCAGTAGTGAACACAGCATCGCTCTTTGGTAGTTGAAGACAAAGCTGCCAAAGGGACTACTTTCAGAGCAAAATGTCTTGTGTTGGAAAGCAAGGAGGGCAGAAGAATGGCTATTACAGTAAATATACACTTCAGAAGTTACAGTCAACAAGCAGGAGAATAAAATCTACATTAACATTTAACACAGTATGTGACACTATGCTGTTAGCAGGTGAGATAATGCACGATATGAACATGAAACTCTTAGTGCTTTCAAAAGACTGAAATTCAATTTCAGAAGCACTAGTTCTCAGCTCTCCATGGCCAGTGATGTGACAGTATAAAACGGTAAATTCTAAGTAAAGTCCATACAAGCAATTAACCTCTGCTTCAACAGCTACTATCTTTCACTTTCATATCTTGTATCCTACAAGTATTTTTGACAAGCTGACCCTTACAAAGCCACAAATAGGTAAGTATTAAGACTGCTGTTTGAGCATTTTGCAGTGAGCTAAATATGTTCTTTTCCATCATTTCCAGATAAACACTCTAATAATTGTACTTCAAACTGTTCATAAAATTAGACCTCCTACTTTGTTTCTAAACATCAAAAGACTGAAGTGACTGGAAAGCCAAGAGAAGCCAAGAGGCAGGCCTTTAAAGAGAATAATTAAGTCATTCAAGGGCAACCACCTTCAGCTTGCCATTAAGAATCTTGCATATAAAAGTTGGTTGTTAAAGCCACCACAGATTGCATCTTCTTTTTATACACACTTGCTCGTAATTGCTGAAGAGGAACTGCATTTACCTTGTTCTAATGTACAGACTCCACAGTATCTAGAAACTACTCGTAACTTTAATCTGCTAGAGGCTACCAGGGAGAGTTTGATTCTTTGATACCAGTATAACAGGCAGACATTAAAATTTACATTTCTTCTGTTATTGCATAATTGAATATTGCCTCCCTTCCATGGCCCACCTGTCTTGCTAACCTCACATTCTGCCATTCTGCTAGTTCTGTACATTTCACCAGCAAAAACATTCCTGAACCCCAGCAATACAAATACATTGAAAGCTTACAGCAATAGAGCACAGCCCAAAACCAAAGCCAAAGAAGGGATCTAGGCAATGTCATTTTGATATACAGCAGGGATTCGCACGCCAAGAAGTAACTGATAATGACTACTTCTACAAGCAAGCTAAATTAACACTGCTATATTCTTTGTACTCTCTGAATACATGCACAAAGTTCTGACATTCTCTTTCTCCCATCATTACAAAACTCATCAGTGGCAGTGCCACAGTCAGATCAAGGGAGCTTCAGTCTAACATTTGTATGGAAACAAACAGCCAAGCCAGAGACAAATTTTGCTCTTGACTCTATGACACAACCTGGATTTCCTCTTGCACAACACTAGAATATTTGAGCTGCTGGCTCCTAAACCTGATAAACAGAGCAACTCTGCTTTGGGAGCCTGACCTTAGCTGCTAGAATTTTGGCACCCAGCATACGCACCTTAAGCAGTGGCATGGCAGCTCGGCATCGTGCAGTTTTTATGTTCTTTAGGAAATGAGATTCATCCTGAAACAAAACAAGCATGAAAGTGAAGACAGTTCTCATCCTGCAGTCCAACTGCAAGCTACAGCATAAATTCTTAGCATTCTCAGCTATCTAATGTTACAAGCCTGTCATCGCACAGGATAATTCAAGCACTGGGATAGTCACATCAAATTTTAAACGAAAAGACAACATGGAGAGTAGCAGGCAGGCTTCCTACATTCAAACCTGCAGCTGCAAGCAAATGGAACAGAAAGCAAACCTTAAAGCCATGAATCTCAAATGCTGACAGACAAGGCAGCAGAAGGGGTTGGATATGGAAGGAGAAAGTGGAACATTATTTCCATCACCAATACGTGTGTCCTTTAAACAGAGCAAATAGTAGGCCTATACAGTGCCACTTCCCTAAATAAGTGGTTAATAAAAACTATAGGGGGAAAAAAGAAATCTAATTAGGATCCAACTGTTCTGCTGATAGGGCTCACTAGGTGGATTACCTCCTGCTTGAGACATCACCCCCAAACAGTCATCACTGCTACTGCTGAAGCAAGGCAGAACTTCAACATAAGTAGTAATTGGCACCTTCCAAGGA
Organism: Ramphastos sulfuratus; assembly: GCA_013399055.1. Classification (NCBI taxonomy): domain Eukaryota; kingdom Metazoa; phylum Chordata; class Aves; order Piciformes; family Ramphastidae; genus Ramphastos; species Ramphastos sulfuratus. Next base: position 438,635 of record WBNM01045313.1, on the reverse strand, counting down.
TACATTCTCATCTTCCCATGTGTGGATGAACAAACAACCATGCATGTAAAGACAATACAAATGCTTAGCCTCTCAGGTACAGCCTTCTCCCTCCTGATTAACAAATAACTACATTAACTACATTAGTGTTCCTGGTCATCAATAGATTGGAAGATGCAATCTTCTTAGATGCAAGAAGAAAGCCTATAGAGAGTGGAAGCAAGGACAGGGGACATGGGATGAATACAAAGATACTGTCTGTGCAGCCAGAGATCAGGTCAGGAAAGCTAAAGCACAGCTAGAATTGAATCTGGCTAGGGAGGCCAGGGAGGACTAGGGAGAATGTGGGACCCTTACAGAAGAAAAATGGAGAGCTGCTGACCAAAGATATAGATAAGGCTGAGGTGCTCAATGACTTCTTTGCCTCAGTCTTCAACGGCAAGGACTCCAACCACAATGTCCAAGTTACAGAGGGCAAAAGTATGGGCTGGGAGCAGGCAGATCTGCCTACTATAATTGAAGATCACGTTCGTGATCTCCTAAGAAATCTGAACGTGCACAAGTCCATGGGGCCTGACAAGATTCACCCACGGGTCCTGAGGGAAATGGCAGATGAAATTGCTAAACCATTCTCCATCATATTTGAAAGGCCATGGCAGACTGGTGAAGTTCCTGCTGACTGGAGAAGGGCAAACATAACATCCATCTTCAAGAAGGGAAAAAAGGATGACGCCGGGAACTACAGACCAGTCAGTCTCATCTC
>WBNM01045313.1:401175-437733 GCA_013399055.1 Ramphastos sulfuratus | reverse complement strand
AGTGTGGCCAGCAGGGCAAGGGAGGGGATTCTGCCCCTTTATTCTGCTCTTGTCAGACCCCATCTGGAATACTGTGTGCAGTTCTGGAGCCCCCAGCACAGGAAGGACATGGAAGTGTTGGAGCGGGTCCAGAGGAGGGCCACAAAGATGATCAGAGGGCTGCAGCAGCTCTGCTATGAGGACAGGCTGAGAGAGTTGGGGCCCTTCAGCCTGGAGAAGAGAAGGCTTATAGTAGCCTTCCAGTATCTGAAGGGGACCTACAAGAAGGCTGGGGAGGGATTATTTGCAAGGTCTTGCAATGACAGGACAAGGGGCAATGGGTTTAAACTGGCAGAGGGTAGATTTAAACTGGATGTTAGGAGGAAGTTCTTTACAGTGAGGGTGGTGAGGCACTGGAACAGGTTGCCCAGGGAGGTTGTGGCTGCTCCCTCTCTGGAGGTGTTCAAGGCCAGGTTGGACGAGGCCTTGAGTAACCTGTATTAGTGGGAGGTGTCCCTGCCTACAGCAGGGGATTGGAACTAGATGATCTTTGAGGTCCCTTCCAACCCTACCATTGTATGATTCTGATTCTATGAAAAGGCAGGGAAGCTCAGCATTCAGTGAGACTACTCTCATTTCTAAAAAAATACAGGGTCCAGATTTGAACATAAAAGCACACAGAAAGACCATTTGCCAGCTCAGGGCTGGTAAGAGGTTCCAGGGCAGTAGCCCTAAAGCCTAAGGCCTTTCACTCCAAGCACACAAAAGTAATAATCTGCACTTTCACCATGACAGAATGTCTTGTCAGAGAGTGGGAAGGGGAATATAATAGTTCAGTCTCTAAAGAACTCCATCTATTCCACATTCCCATCTGATGCTGAGAAACAAAAGTATTACTATGTTGTAATTGTCATGATCTTAGGGACAAGTGCATATGTGTTCTGAAAAGTAGACTGAGAACATCAAATAGTTTTAGTCAGTTATATAGGCACTTTGGCCTCTACTGATCCAAGCTAAATTTGAAATACTAGATGTTTTGAATTTTCAGTAATTGAAAGCCTGAAAAATGTCTTTTACCATGCCTGTGTAAAAGGTTAAAAATGGATTTTGAAGTAATTTATTAAAAAATAATTATACAAGTGATCAAAGAGAAGGCTTAATGCAGATTGTCAGTGGAACACAAGCAAAGGGAGATTTCTTTGTGCTTTATCCTTATACTTGATGTTGAAAGGTTATCGGTTTATTGGATAAAGAATAGCACCATCTTGAAGTACAATCCCTCGTTAAAAATATACAATTTAAAGACTATTGCATTGACACACCACATTAAACACCTTTCTCTCCAGCAGAAGACACACCAAACCACAACGAAATCAGAGGCACCTTAATCGGTAAAAGAGAAAACACAGCCTCGGGAATCAAAAAGGAATTAAACTCTACTAGGTTTCAGAGAAATCTCCTGCTTCTACTCAAGAAGACAGCTGTGACCACAGCCACAACTGCAAGGTAGTTTTGGTCATAAATAAGCCCCACTTCACACTTCTCTGCTGTAAAACACTAAGGTCACCCCATTTGCAGCTTACAAATAACTCTGACATTTTACTGTACCACTTACAATAATAACTACTCGGAAAGTGCTCTTAAGTTGCTTGTCCACCTTGCTGAGAAGGTCAAAGCTGACGATGTTGATCAAGCTTGCTGTTAGGTTGTCCTTGCCAGTCACTATGACATTGGTGCTACCTGGACTCAAGGATGGAAGCCATCTGTGAAAAGCCTGGAGGAAAAGGAAAGCAATTAATTGCACTCTGGTGCTTACGTCTTCTGTTGGGATCCCAAACAACTTCACAGAGCATCCTCGAGAACTAAAGTAAGAGTATGGAGCCACCTCACCTGCCATTAGAAATCAGCTGGGAGCACAGTAAGACTAACCAGCCTTCCTAAGGCAACAACCCAAGTAATGGGAACATCAAGAACCAAATTCAGGCTATAAGGCCAAATTTACCTTCTACAGCTAGGAAGGCTCAAACATGCTCTACTCTTGCTTCTTACTGAAAAAACCCTCTCACCTGTAGAAGAAATATGCATAACCTCCTGACAACATTACCTGCAATGCTCAGAGCCCGAGTATGCAGTGAGCACTACCAACAGAGAAATATAGTTTTCCCATTCAACAGGAAACTTTAGGTTGTGAAACACCAATTTCTAATCAGTAAAGACCTCTCATTACAGCAATGCATACTCCATAGCGAGGGTGAAGTACAACTCATCCAGATCAACAAAACCCCTTTCAGTACCCCCCCTTCTTAAACTATTTTTAAAAAGAACCTCAAACAAACAAAATTAAAAGATCAACTTGACAACACACCAGCTGCTCTATGACAGCAGCTGAAATACATGTGGTGATAGTCATTCAAATCAACCTCTTGAAATGCTCCACACACCAGAGCAAGATATCCTCCCCCAAACCCATCTGTTAGCAACTGAGCACCCACCACTTATTTCCCTTGTAATTGTATCCCAAATGACATCAACCTCTCCACAACATTTGAGCTCTCCTGATGTTGCTCTGCAGTGAACTGACTAGGGCTTTGGCAGTCAGGATCTGATCCCTACAGGCATATACCCAAAGGGTGATGAGAAATAGAATCTGTTCCTAGGCACTTCACTTGTGGAAATCCCCCAACTGTCACTTTTCTCTGTTCAGCAACAACATGCAGCAGCCAGGAGTTAAATGTGAGAAAGTAACAATTAACTATACTTAACAGCTTACAGTAAGTATTACAACCAAAATGGGCCAACACATGAGCAAGGTTAGATCCCAACCAAATCAAAGGCAGCAGCAATGGGAAAGTATGTGGAAACTCCTAGCTGTACTGCTCTCTCGTTTTATAAAAAGTGATTCTATATCTCTCACTGGATGCTGAACTGGGTCCACAAGAAGTGCTTTGAAACTGCTCTGACCATTAATTAAGTTACAGTACCAAACTCCAAATGCACATGGCTGCAGTACTTTTCACCCAAGAGTACCTCACATCTTCCTGCTAGCTTCCTATGGCACCTTGAATATAAAGGCAGTCACTAGCCTGAGCCCAGAAAGCCAAAATAAAACACTGACAGCTCTAAGATGAAGACAGTATCTGTCAGTTCAGCTCCAGAGACACTATAAAAGCTTCTACCATTACAGTAAAACACATCTGTGCAACTGTGAACTGAGTAGATTACAGGCCATAATAAATTCCACCTTGTATCACTTTCTGTGGCACATTTTTCTTAGACCTGCATCCTTCACATATCCAAAGCAACAGGGATCATTCTTAAAGCAAATGTCCTAACAAAACATCTCCCCCAACAGCCTCCTGAAGAGTAGGGAGTAAAGGAAGGAAATGAAGCACTCAAAAGTAAAAAAAGCCACAAGAACAAAACAAGCAAAAAAAAAAACCAAAACAAACAAAACAAAAAAAACAACAAAAACACCCCACAAAAATACCCCAAACCAACCAACAAGAACAAAGAAACAAAACCAACAAAAAACACCCAAACCCCTTCATATTGCATAAACCTCCTGAAGCAAGATGTAGGAGTTTAGCTGTAGGTGCCCAGTACTTCAGGAAGTCAGGCCTCAAATTGTTTCCAACAGGTATCCTACAGAAACTACAGATACAGATTAGGTGTTGACACAGAGATCTATAGGCCTTTAAAATATCACAATGAATATCAGTCTCTTGTTCTGTAAATAACTTTTTCGTCATCTAACATTTTGATGCACTATGGGATGTGACAAAACACAAGATGTTCTAGCAAATGGGTTACTGCATAAAGTCAACAAATCTCAATCGATACACTTCTCATCAATGCAATGTTCCAGGGAAAGCTGAACTCCCACCCCTTCCTGCTCAGGTATGAAATTATTGACCTAAAGTCTCTGGCTCATCGTTTTCTTCCACAGTGAATACTTCATTAGCCCATAGCAAACAACCTCTGTTCAAGCCATGGCAGTGACTCATTTCAAGACACATTTCCCATCCATACAGACTTTCCTGGTGTTCTGAGCAACATCAATAAAGAACTTGGAAGAGTGGGCAGCACACAGTGGAGAGGCCAGAAGATATATTATGACAGACATTTAATGAGGATGATAATGGGGCCTCTTGAACAGAGTGGAGAATCTCAGCATCTGGGCTTCTATTCCAGCCAAGGGACTGGCAAATATTGCTATGAAGGGCTTGAATACAAAAGATAATTGTTTGAATGCAACCAACTACTGTCTTTGACACCGATAAGTAAAACACACCTCCTGGAGCCAGTTGACTGGCAGGAACAAAGTTAACAGAGGGTCAGAGGAAATAGTTTATCTGGATCTCCCTCTTTCCAGCACATCAGCTGGACCACAAAAAGAAAACTGGCACACGCCATGCAGCAGACGCCAAGTAATTTCCCCCCCTATCAAGTTTCTAAATGAGCACAATGTTTAATTTCTTCCCCTTAATATACATCCTTTTAACACTGTAACTTGTGCAGAATGCAACACAGATAAGCCATCACACACATGCTCTAGTGGCCACCTGCACGCACTCAAGGTCACAGTACCTCTGCCCATGTGAACCTCACAGAAGAAGGAGTCACCACCAGCAAGGGCCATTCCTTCCGGTAATAGGCAGCAATGCAGATTGCCTGGATGGTCTTGCCCAAACCCATGTCATCCGCAAGGAGTAAACGTCCATTCCTTAAAATTGCAAAACTGGGGAAAATAGAGAATGGAAATGAGAGTTAAGAAATGGGTTACTATCGGACAGCCAAGATGACCACAACTCATCACCAAACTTGAAAGTGATACAGATTCTTCAGTAAACCTTGAATGTCTCCCTTAGTCTTAACACAAGTGAGCAGTACTCCAAAAATCTCTCAATGCCTGGAACCTCCTGAACAGAGTGGTTCAGCCCAGTCCTTAGAGACTGATTTCATATGAGGAGTAGTCTCAAGATCATATGATTATTTAAAGCACATTCTTTCCACAATTACATGCTGTCCCAGGATTCATCTTGCTTGAACTAAGAAAATATTACTAATAACAATACCACTTTAACACCAGTAAGTACCGACTTTCCTGGGTTGCACCTTGAAGTCAATGACTAATGACCATGTATGATGGGGTCAGGGTTATTAAAAGTTTATGTAGCATTAATAATTTTTAAATCTTTCACGGCATAGATGCCATTTCTTGGCACTTTCCCATGTGTAGCTAATATTTAAAAAAAACACAACAACTAAATAGATGTACTTGGGGGGGAAAAGAATATGATCTTACAAAATAAAAGATTGTATGACAATTTGGCACATACTGAATTACAAGAGGGAGATCAGAGATACATCACTTGAACAGTTTTATGAGACCAGCAAAATGCTACTTTCCTCCTGACTCACGATCACAGTATCACAGTATAGCAAGGTTGGAAGAGGCCTCAAAGATCATCAAGTCCAACCCACTACCACAGACCTCGACTAGACCATGGCACGATGAGGAATTCTAGCTGGAAACAGATGTGTCACTCAAAGAAAAACACCCTCCCACCCTCAAAGGAATGCAGCCTGGGCAACAATATAACATACACGATTCTGGTCAAGAACTAGCTCTTAACAGCATGCAAAAAGGACATACTTCACACCTTCCCGCTGAAAAGGCATGAGACTTGACACAATTTTGGAGTCCACTACTGAAAGGTCAGCATCAGGAGTGTCTGTCTGTGATGTAGATCTCTGCATTTGAGCAGCAAAGGTTTGTATTACTGCTTCAGGCAGTGGCTCCACTTCTACTGACACAAGGCTTTGTAACGTTTCCACTGCAAAGAACAGAGTAGTTTACTATCAGAAGGAGCAACATACACACAACTTACATTATGGGTGTCAGGGCCTAACCCTCGACCTCATCAACAATATTATTTCCTATTCCAAAACAGCTCAAGAAACCACTGCATCATGCACAAGTATTGGCCTGGCCTTTTCCTGAAGTCTATTTCAGAACCACATGATGAATCACAACTCCTCCCCTTGTATTCAGACTTGGTTATAAAAACCCAAAAGCCTGATGCCATCGTTCAGAGATTATTGCTACTAATGCATCACAAGCAGCAAAGCATCAGAGCAACTCCCCTTCTAGACAACCTTATTTCATTCAGTTCCTTCCAACAGCATCTCTATCCCATCCCAAAAAAGATGAAAGTATTTCTTTTTAATCCAATTTTAAATTTCTATGAAAACAAATACCAGTTCAAAACATACAGCGAGTTGGAATGAGAAAAACACGTTTAATCATCAAAACCAAAAGATACACCTGTACTAGGAACACAAATGCTTATGGATAGATCCTTATTGCAGAAAGCAGCGTTTTGGTTTGGGTTTTGGTTGGTTTTTTTTTTTTTTTTTTACATTTAGTGGTTGGTCTGTACATAAAGTCAGAAAGATACAAAACAACTCTGTTAGCAAAATAACTGAAGTAAGAATTCACAATACCAGCAGTAAACCTGTCTCTAGAATTCAGTCAGGTATTTTTGTTCCTGTTATCTCCAAGAGGAAAGAAGCAGGACGGAGCCCTGCCATATGAAGGGGGAAAGCCATTTCAAGAAATATACGTATGAAAAGATTTCCATTTGTGGTTGGGTAATGACCAAACTTTTTAAGAACCCTTCAGTTTAATTTATACTTCTTCAATCACAGGAACTCTCTCCACCCAAAGTATGGCACAAGCTTGTCATTACAATCACAGACTGAGCTATGTGTTAGTATAATTGCTACAATTTGCTCACTGATAATTTTGTTGCTATTGTTCTTTACATGAGCCAGGAGAGTTGATTAAGATCTATCTGCCACCAGCATGATTCATCCAACAGACATCTTTTACTGAAGTGACCTTTATATAAAGATGACTGAGCAGCTAGGCAAAGAGATATTAACCTCTACAAACAGTTCCCAGCTAACGGGTATCTCTGCTGGAAATGGCAAGCAGCCTTTTAATTTTTTTTTTTTTATTTTGACGTAGGTAGATGAACAGGCACAAAACAAATGGTCTTCAAAAAGGCACATGTTAGAAGCCTCAAATGCCCTCATAAATTACACCCTGAAAGAAGATTTATTGAAATTTTTTTTGCTTCCCTTAAATCTATCATACTCTGATACTTCATGTGATGTATACAACTGCCAAGAGACTGACATAAATCATGTTTGTGCAGACTGCCTAGCACTTGCTATAGGATCTGGCCCTTTGCACATACGAAATGGTCTTTCAGCAAGTTGTGAGTGATCAACAACAAAATCAGGACCTGTCAACATTTGAACTCCAGAGTTTCATAATAGTCTCCACCAAGACACACTCGTTCTCAAGATCTGGCATTTCTACAAGGCAACATGGCTTTCAGCCCTACAACCATTACCAATGTTATTAAGACGTGTAACATAGGAGACACTACTACATGTGCTTTGGTAACCCATGGAAGCAGGAGTCCACGCTGGAGAAAACGTACTCTGAGCAACAGCATTTCAGCTCTGAAACAGTCACACTTCCTGAAGACATGTATAGAGCACCTTGCTTACTATCTTTCTGAAGTTTACTCCAATCAAACCCCACAGCTACACACTCTCACATCAGTACCAAGACAAACACAGGAGGTCAACTGGTATGATAAATAATTATTATAATACTTAGGACTTGCATAGTGATATTCATCTTGAAGCACTCTATAACCTTAACTAAACATAAACTCAAAGTAAGTGTGCTAGGAGCATGCTGATGAGACTGGACTGTTCTGCAAAGGAGTATCTGTTTAAAAAAGAAAAAAAAAAAAAAGAAAAAGAAACCACAGTTCTACATTTCAGTTCAGTGAGCCAGTTTCAACAGCATTACTGATGCATCAAGACAGGAGTCTACTGGTCAACTTCTACAAAGAAATCAACATTGTAGCAACGCTGTGTTTAGTTTCCACTTGCAAGTGAAAATATGATACCATCTTCTGAAGATTTTTTTGCTCAGCTTTCTTTAAAGCATCCATCAGCCAGCACCAAAGCGTTTTAGTGAAGTATGAATGCCTCTGCTTCAAGCAGATTTACAAACTTCTACAAGAGAAACAAACACCTCTTGTTTGTCTCAAAATCAACCCGGCTATGGAGGCAGTCTGAATTCTCACCTGCCTTGAACATCAATTAAACAATTAGCAGTTACATGCTGCCTGCAAAGCCATTACTACCAGCAGTAACATATGAGTGATAAAAATCATCTAAACAGCACCCATTCCATTACTGTGGCTGAGCTGGTTGCTACAGAAATCATCAGCTGACTTGAAAAACTAGTGCTCTGGCTTGAAAACCAAAGTTTGCTGGATGTGAAAAGAAACAGGACAATACTGTGCACACTACTTACAATACTGGAAATCAAACAGTCTGGTATGTGTTTGTTTTCTAAACAAGAAGTGGTTATTTATGAACTGATGTAGACACAAAAGGGAGCAAGGTGGACTGACACTGAGGAGAAGGGAGTCCACCGCAAGAGAGTCAGTAAGAGAGAATTTTTGTAAAGACAAGAAGGTCTGGCAGCCGCTATGCCAATCTCTTCAAATTCAGCAAGTGGGAACAGAGGAGTCCATTCTCCCATAATTTCTTAATTCCAAGTTGTGCCGCTGGACATTATAAGCAATAAAAATAACTTCGTGATAGTAAATACACACATGTGCTCTAAGAAGTGGCACAGAAACTCAGTGCAGAACCTCACAAAATAGAATCACTCTCCTGATAGGCCCTTAAAGAACTGCCATGAAGAGCACACATATATAAAGTTCTGAGTCTGGACAAACAGTGTAAATGTCTGACAAATGAGGAAGACACCTGCTTCATGGTTCATTAGCAACTTATCTGCCCAGAATGAGAAGGCTTAGCCCAAGAAATGAAAACAGAATTCATTTGCCTCCTAGAAAACAGGAAAACACAGCTACTCACTCAGTTTGGGATAGTCCTCCAGCAGGAAATTCCACTTTCTGGTGTTCATATCTGCAATAGTTAAAAAAGAAAGTTATCACAGTGTTCGTTGTAAGATCAAAGTCTGTCTTGAAGAATACGGCTGTTCAGCCATATCCTCTGCATGTCAGAAGCACTTCAGAATTCTTCTTCAGTTTTCCTCTGTTTACCTTCGTGTTAAGCAAATAGTATGAAGAAGACTTAAAAGTATGAGCACACATATAGAAGCTGCGAGATCACCAGAGCAAGACAAGGCCAGCTCCCCTAATGACTGATTATAAGGAAACCACTTGACCCAGGATTTTGGCAACCACCTTCTCTTCACTCCAAGAAGGTTCCTATTTTTTAACCAACAAACTCTGACTTCAGTAACACAACAGCTTTCAGTTTTCTGTCTATACTCTGCAGATATCATGCTCAGGAAGGTACAGAAAAAAATCCTCAATACTCAAAATGTAACATGAATATCAGACTTGTCTGTCAGGCTTCCCCCTAGGTAGCATCTGTCTAAAATGTCCAGGAAAAGCAGAGTGAATTCAGAGTCAGCTGAAGACACAACGAGCCAGGTGGAATCCTGCCCAAAGAACAAGAGTTCCAGGATTTATTCCCCATGTGGTTACTGGCCTGCTGTGACAATGTACATGTCACCTCATCACTCTGTGCCTCATTTCCCACATTACAAGTGAGAAAACATGATATTTACCATTGAAGTCTTAATGCCAACTTAGGAAGTGTTCTATAGTCTCACTTGTCTCAAAAATCAGTAGAGCTGCTAGTAAACTCAATCTACTCAGACAGCTGCAGCTATTATAGATCACAATAAAGCAGAAGAAATATGAGAACATCCAGCTGTATTTGATAATACAGAGCTTATATGCGTTCTCCATACTGCTGGAAAATTATCAGCACATTCCACCTCAACAGTAAATGTAATCGAGCTGAGACCTGAAATATCACCTTGGCTAACAGAGTCCAGAAGAAGACATGTTCTGGCACAGAATAAAGTGCAAGACACAGATACAACACTGTACCAGAACTACAGAAGCTCTCAATTTCAGCAGGATGTAGCCTTGCAATCTCTCTCCTCCAAAGCATTCATGGCACTCTGAAAGCAGCCCCAACAACATCATTAGAATAAAGCAGAAACAACCAGAGACTCACCGTAATTTCTGGAATTCATCTGTTTGAACACTCCAATCACTTCTGCAGAATACCCAATATCAACCTCAAACCGCAAGCGAGAGATCAGCACACACTTCCCTTTGACAAGGGCTGAGGGTTTCTTCCAGTTCTTACACATCTTCAAGAGGGATTTCACATCAGCCCTTCTGCCAAGAAAGAGAGAGGCTGATGCCAAGCCAACTGCATTTTCCCCTTCCAGTGGTGCCACAATTACTGACGAAAGTCGATTTGCTGCTTCCACTAGGGAGAAAAGCATGAGATACAGAGAAAAGAATTAAAAATTAAGAATACAGATGAACTAAAGATGCACATGATGCCTTGGGAAGAGAAAGGACAAGAGGATAACAAGCAACTCATACACCTTAAAGTTTAAAAGGAAAAGATGATTCCCTGCTTTCACTCACATAGAGAGTGAAATAATAGAGAGACTGATGGCCTGGAGGAGCAGGTTGGTGGAATTTTCCACAAAAAAATGTAGCAGAGGCAGAGGGAACATGTGACAACAGGTGACCAAGGGAACATGTGACAACAGGTGACCAAGGGCCTGTCCAGCATTAACACTGCATTAGGCTCCCTGTCAGCAACCCCAAAATATGGCTCACTACACAAGGGGAACCAATCTGCAGAACCTCCATGCAGCAGTAAACTCCACTCAGTCATACAGCATTGTCACTTACAAAGTCAGAGGGACAGGGGCATGGTGATCAGTAGCATGTGCCTGTAAAGATAGGATGGTGCCTCTGCAAACAGCAAGGGAGAAAGATCTAAAAATACCTGCCTTGTGCCTCATGTCAATGTCTGATACGCAATCTCACCTAGGAGGAGTGCTGTATATTCACAGTACTGTAGGAACAGTATCAGGAGGAGTCTAGTCCAAAACCCTAAATTCCTTTTGTTACAATTTAAATCCATTACCCTTCATTCTGTTGTGTGTTACAGTTAGATATATACTTTGCCACGGCCATCTGAACTCCTATCTTACTAATCTCTAGCAACCATTTCTGCCATGATGCCACAGCATGGGGAGAGAAGGGACAGTATTTTACAGCTGTTAGCCTGAGACCACAGCTATCCAAACTTGCAACATGCCCCTTTCCCCTGTGACCCTCTGCCAATCTACATATGAATGTTTTATTTATTACAGCTGAACTGTGATGGTTAAGGAACAAGAACCATTTTTTCTTGTATTTTTTTCAGCACCAAAGTAGTGACTATCTTCCCCAAGGTTCCAGATCATAGGCACAGGAACACAAAGATTCACAAACATCTTGAGTTCGTTAGACTCAAGAGCAGGGAAACACTAAGCATATTCTACCTCCATGTATTTGGAGAGAGAGAGACAACCTCCCCTGTCCAGTAGCTGTTCAGACTAAATTCAGGTGAATCCAGTCCTTTGAGCACCAAGTTAGTTGCATGTCATGACCCACTCTGCTTCTTTTTAAGCAGTCTAATTTGCTGTTATGCAAAATAAAACCCATACACAATGTAAGGTCAGTGGTTAAGATTTGAAAAGGCAAGAAAAGGGAGAAAAAAAAAATCAGGCATTTTCTTTCTAACCAGTTAATGAGTAAGCCATGTGGGTTTCATCCATCTTTATTTTAAAATAAGTGACTTCCAGAATAAACCCAAGCATCTGAGATTTCTATTCCAAAGAAAAATCTTAAAAGCATTAAGTAATTTTTAAAGTAGAAGGCTACAAAATCTAGGCACCAAGTGAAGGATTTTTAGATGCTACTGTTTAAGCACTGCCCAATTACATCTCACCTCCATGAAAGAAACTGGAAAAAAATCAAACATGTTACTGTTTTATTTCAATATCTATTTCTAGGCTTGACTGCACATTGAATTTGTAGTACAGGGAAAGAATGTAACGCAGGACAAGATTGATTAGAAGATCAAAATTAACAGTGGGAAGTTTTAAAATAATTATTTTACACTTACAAGACTTCAAACTAAGGCACTTTAAGGTCAGTTCCCTTTTCTCAGGATATTTCTTCCTATGATACTACTGTACAATGTTGTTTACATATTGTCTTTGCTTGTTAACAGGAATTCTCCACAGAGAAATCATATATTTGATAGCTTTAAGGAAAAATAAAGTCTGACTTCTAAAAATTATCCTGTCCATTTGCAAACTCCTTGGTGCAGAGACTCTGCTCTTATCTGTACTTGATACACTTCAAGCAAGCCAGCAGCATTTAAATTATAGATGTGTGGCAACCCACATGGGAAGCTAAAATACCAGCACTCAACTGTGGGTTTTTCAAAGTGCTCAACACAGGCCTAATTCTGTTCCCACTGAAATCAATAGTGATTTATCACTTGCTTCAATACAACATGCTTTTGAAAAGCTTACCTGAAGCATTTGCTTCTATCATCTCTCAATCTTTCCAGAATAAAATGACAGGAAAGAAAAAAAAAAAGATAAAAAAATCATCCTTGTTATGCAAAAAAAAAAAAAAAGGTAGATCCATTTTCAGCCTTATTCAAAGTCTTAAAGAATTACTCTTTTTCCCTTTCTGACCAAATTAAAAAAAAAAAAAAAAAAGAGTTTTATAAAAAAGAAAATGCACGATCAGGTGTAGAAATTAAGCATTAGCCAGTGGAACACACTCTGTTCCCAGCTCAGATTTATATGAATTACCTGCAGAGCAGATATTTTTCCTATGATCGGGCTTGTTGGTTGCGAAGAATTCAGCAATGGAAGAAGTTAAACCTATGCTTGGCATTTAGATAACATGAAAAATGAAGTTATTTATAATTAGCTAATTAATTCAAAGTGTTATGAGCTAGTTACAAAAAAGACGGGTATAACGTCTGAGTAGCACTACTTTTATTACTCTAGTCAATTACAAAGCTAAGTAATAATCAAGGGAAGCAGGGGAAGGGAGTAAAAATTTGGATTCTATTTTATCATAAAACAATCCATTTACTTACTGAAACAGCTGTAATCTTCCAGGCTGAAATTCCATTTTTTCAGAGCAGGATCTAAAGCAGGGCAGAATATGAATCATTTGGGGTAGAAACAAGTGCTGTTGTGAAATGTTCATACAAGGTAGAAGAGAATTCAATCTACTCATGCAAACTGACGTGCATCTGAAAAGTAACATGCCCAAGTTCACAGCTACATTGACACCAAAAAAGCCACAGGGCACATCAACACTACAAGAAGAATAATGCAGCAGCCATTCATAGAGAGCAGCAACTCATGGAAAGAAAAGTAGAACATAACAAATAAAGGTAGAGAGAAAAGATCAGAAACAAGTTTAAAGACAGACTCCACTGCTCTCAGTAACTCAGTTAACAGAATCAGATCATCAATTCTGAACTGTAGCTGAAATGACCCATTTTCCCACACCAATTTATGAATAACTTCTCTTCCTTCACACCCCAAAGACACTGACAGCTGCCATCACTAAACTTCTCAAATCACTGTTCATAAAGCAGGGCTTCTGATTCCTTGGCTAAATCCAAGTTCATGTTCTTTATGCCTAGAATTTCTTTCCAATTTCAGCTGTCTTTACTTTTCCAATCCCCTATTAATACCACATAGTCCACGGCAGCAATAGCTACGCTTCTAAGAGCATATAGCAACTACAGTTCCAGTAGATGCTGAAATTTTGATCAAACATAAAAGAGATATGAGCAAACAATTAATTCTTACCATAGTTTTTGCTTGGTATTGTCTTAAACACGGCAAGGAGTTCAGCATTATATCCTATTTCAACCTGGAATCGGTCTTCCCCATACTTCACACATTTTCCTTTTGTAACGCCATTCACTTTCTTGCAAGAGGCAGCTTCAAAGGTAGAGCCTGACCCAGCAGAGCTTATCAGCTTCTGTATCCTACCACTGGCCTGAGAGGCACCATCTCCCCCTTCTCTTTCAATTGGTGTACTTGTATTTATCAGCATTTCCAAATTGCTTGGGGTAGCGCTGCTTGGTGGCAAAACATATTTTATAGCAGATTCGTTCTGACTTTGTAAATCTTTACTACCATCAGGGTGCCCGTTATCAATTAATCTAGGATGAGATGGCTGCGTAGGGTTTTTGAAAGCAGGGTAGCATTTGGGCTGCTGGAATGTACCAAGATTAATTAATGCTTGTCCATGTTCCTGACCACCAGCATCCAAGTAGTGTTTATGGGAATTTGAGATGTTTGTAGGGAACTGCTTAATGCCACTTGCTTGTTTCGAGACCTCTGAACAATTCTGTTGCTGCTCTCCATGTGAGCCAGCCATCTGCTGGTTTGCAGTATAATGATTATAATCCTTCTGAAGACAGCTCTTCTGCTCCACAAGACTGTTTGGATTCTGTTGATGCTGTCTAATGAACTGGACATGATCATTTTCTTTCTTCAAGTTTCCCTGACTGCCTGAACTCTGTTCCTTCACCTGAGGTCCACCAATCCCTGCCTGCCCACCTCTTTGGGCTGCTACCCTTTCTGCTCTCCTAGCCAAAGCTTTCTGTCGGTTCTCTTCAATTCTTTTCTTTTGTTCCTCTGTAAGGCCTGAAGACATCTTCGGCAATTCAAATCATAAATCTGAATTAAAACCGCATTGGGAATTAATCACAGGGCCACCTGCTGCTTTACAGGAATGGAGGCTAATCTAAAAAAAAAAACAAACCACAAAACATCAAACCAATACAAACAGCAAAAAGAGACATGAAGTTTAAGTTCTGTTACTCCTTAAAATTCTTATCATAGTAATAACTCACTATTATTAGTGACTGGGTATTACTGTAACTGATCCTACACAAAAACCTGGTAGCACAGCAAAGCTGTCAGACCACTACTGAGCCATTATCACCAATCACATGCTGACAACTACTGCTTAGGCCTTGCACGCCACTCCCACATAGACCAAATATATGGAGAAAGGAGAAAACTCCTATTCTGCTACAGTTGTAAGTACTTCTCTCTGCAAATCCCAGCAGAACTTACAAAATCGTCATCTCACCTTTCCTGATTACCTTCCAGTTCTCGGGCATCTCACGGTATGCTGCGAATGCGTACTGAAGCCCAACAGGCAGCGTCAGCTCCTGCCTTGAGGAAGGTGCACTCGCAGGTCAAGGCCCTTCTGAAAATGCAAGGACCTGCCACTCACAGCGTATCTCCCAGAAGCTAGCCTCACTCCACCTACTCCCTGCCCCATGCCCAGGGGCTGCCGGCCTCATCCAGCACTCAGACCTAGTTTCCTCACCACCCTGCAAGAAGTGAGGCACATCCCTTGTCCTGCTCCTCTCTCACGCACCAGGCTCCCCAGTCCCAACCTCCACTGAGGTCCTGGTCCCCACCTCGCAGGCTGTGGCTTTTCTACCGTCCTCCAGGGCTATCCGACGCCTCACAGAGGCCCAGCACCACCACACCGCACTGGGCCCCAGGGCCTACACCACAAGCCGCGGTCCCTCCTCACCTTCTGAAGGTTTCAGTACAGTCCGCTCGGACTCAGCCGTAGCCCAGCTGCTTCTCTTCCCCGCCCAGGCCCGCACATCCACCGGCTGGCGGAAACCAGGGACGGCGCCACCGGGCGCGGAGCCGCGCAGACTACAAATCCCAACAGACCAGGCCAGAGAGCCCAGCCGCGCCAAGCCGTGCCGGGAAGTAAGTGGTGGCACGCTGGCACGCGGCACGCTGGGAAATGTAGTCTGCACCTTGCGGCGCCATCTCAGGGGCGCTCAGAGCTGCGCGATCTCGCTGTAGGAATCGTGGGGGCGAAGGCTGCGCTCGCATTTCGCTCGCCGCCGCTCGGCTAAGGCGCACCTATGGGGTGCGCGGAACCATGCTGCCGGCTACGGGCCGGGGTTATGCCCCAGAGAACACTCAGTGCTCCACGGTTGGGACAGGGCTCCTGATGGAGTTCATCTGATTAAAGATGTTCCTGCTCACTGCAGGGAGGGTTCACTAGATCACCCTTAAAGGCTTCTTCATTTTTTAATCCTTAATTACTGAGATAAGGCATAAGAAAGGATGAAAACGCTGTTGTCAAGCAGTGAGGAGGGAAGTTGCCCAAATGTGTTAAGAGGAGTGGCTGGCAGCGGTGTAAAACTTTGAAAAGTGGTGGACGTGGATGGAGGTGAAGGGATGTCCCTGATGAGTGGAAGATAGTGAATATTTGAGCTATTTACAAGAAGGGCCCAAAAGAGGACACAGGAAGCACAGGCCTGACAGTTTTAGCCCAGTCCCTGACAAAATAGTAGAATGAGTCTTCCTAGAAACTCTTACAAAGCAAATTAAGCAAGTGCCTGGGAAAAGCCAGCATGGATTTACCAAAAGCAAATAATCCAGACTAACCTGATTACCTTCTACAACAAAAACAACTTTTTTTTCTCTCTCTGTGGGGAGAGCAATGGATATTTACCTGCACTACAGCAAAGTATTTGCCCCTGTTGTCCACAGCCTTCTTCTGGATAAACTGGCCAGAGAGACTGGAGTGGTAGTCCATGAGATAAGCAGGAAATTGTGTCACAGGCCACATGCAGAAGGCAATGATCAATGAATTTCATTCAGGCCGGTGGCCTGTAACAATTGGAGTCCCTCAGGGACTGATACCGGGCCTCATGCTGTTCAGCAAGTTATGCTGGAATAGGTTTTGTCTTCATATAAGAAAGAAATTTTTCACATTGAGAATAATCAATCGCTGAACAACCACCCCAGGGACATGGTGGAGTCCTGATTTCTGGACATGGTATTAGATAATCTCACCTGGGCTGCCTTTCCTATAAAACGTTGTACCAGGTGATTTTTTTGAGGTGCCTTCCAACCTGGGCTATGATTCTGTAAAACGCTTTAAGAACAAGATAGTTACTCATATTTCCATTGAGGTTCTGAATTAAAGGATCTCCCAAGGTTTTAATTATACATGGGGCTTGATTATAATCGAGCTGTCCTTCCTGGACGGTTGTGATCCCACGTGTGTGACCAGAATGGCATCTGGGGACAAGACAGGGAAAAGATCATGAGGAGCACCAGAACTTCCTCTCATCTCTGACTTTCCACTACTCTGTCCAGGGGCAAGTCTGGAGCCACAATCTCTGTTCCAGATATCATTTTCTCACAGCTGGCAGACCCTTTGGCTGGGGACAATGAAGGCAGTTAGCTATTTCACAGTTTATTCCTTATTCTCTCTGCTTGTTAATTAGCAAGGGTTATCCTTAAATTGCTTCCTGATTAAGCAGCAATGACTGTCATTAGTCAGGAGCTTGTCGGCCCGAGATAAACAAGGCAAGCAGCAAGAACAAGGTGCAACTCACACAACGCTGGGAGTGCTGCTACTCACATGGGAAGTGCACACACAGACATGAGCATGCCACCTGCACGCAGGCTCTCACAAACATGCCACTTTTAAGAAACCCCACAGGGCTGAGTTGAGATCCAAATTCAGGATTTTGTCCCAGCTTCCCTTAAGAAGAAGAGTAAAGGTTGAACCTTTTCCAGATTCCAGGTCCCCTCATTGCAGAGAGGTTTGCTAGGAGAGGATGCTCAACCCCACGGTCTGTGTTCAGATCCCGTGCTATTGCCCTTTCTTTCCCTGCAAGCCAGCAAACTCTAGCTGGCTACAAAGTAGAGAGAAAGACAGAGAGACTTTTTTCTCCTTCTTGTCACACTTGTAACTGCCCAGGATCCCAGTGTCACATATGGGAAAGACAGAACATGCAGAGCCATAACCCTGCAATTGTTTCCAGCCACCTTCTGCCCAGCAGCAGCTATCCAGTTCCAGGTTCCTGGTGATGGCTCCTTATGCTTTCAGAGATAAGGGGGAAAATCACACAACCTGGGAAGAATGGAGAAAAGCCCATATTGGAGACTGACTCCAACTCATGAAAATGATGATTGCAGAGTATTGTTTGCAGGACGCTTTTGGGTTGCACGGTCAGGCAGACACACAGACAGACGTTGAAGCATTTGCTCCATATGGCACAACTTCAGCAAGGCACAAGGAACAGCCCAGCCATGCAGAGAACAGACCTACAAAATGAGAGGCCGTTTGTAAGCAGTTTGCTGGTAGCACTCCAGGTGTCCTTTCAGTCAGAACATGCTTCCAGCAGTGGCTTGGACACTCACCCTCCACATACTGGGTCAGGAGCAGAGATGCAGTATAAAACCCTGGGAGGACTGGAAGGGTTAGTGCGCCTCAGCTCTGCTGCAGAGTAAATGGTTCACCCATTTCCGTGTAAGGAAGTGGGGTTCTCAGTGCTCTTCTTACTAGAGTCTTCCCATCACTTGGATCATGCTCTAAACATCCCCTCATGGCCTGAGCTGGCTGGTCCTGACTGCTGGCTCCCAAATGAGGACTGAACTGTCTGTGTTGTACATCTTTTATGAACAGCAGCTTATATCTGAAATATGACAGATCCGAGACCGCAGAGCTATTTTGGAATCTCGTGGATTGGATGTATTCACCCCACTTTGCCATCTTGTCAACACACCTTAGTGTTTCTCCACAGGGACAAAGCTGGCCACCTTTTTCCTGAATGCGTGTCCAGCCTGAACTCTCTGCTGGGGCTGAACTGCATGCAGAACTGCTCCGTGTAGCAAAGCCATCCAGCAGACAACTGGAAATAAGCCCAGGCTAACAGCCCTCAGATGCACTTGCTTGTTGGAGGGTTTTGATAGCTCAGAGACACCATTACAAGTGCTCAAATGTGCCAGTTTTTGACCAGCTGTGGAAAACTTGTGGTTGCACCTTCTGAAATCATTTAATCTCATGCTTATCAGCCTCTTACATTCCTTCCCAGCTAAAACCATTCAAGTGGCTGGACTGAGGACATGCAGGTTATATCTTAGAGAATGTCTCATGGGCAGACAAGTTAAAAATAGGCCACTGGACTGGCAGAGCTTCTTTTGGTTGGAGAAACCCTTTCTTGTGGGCCAGGGTCTAACCTGTGGGCTGCTAGGGTCTGACCTGAATAACTTACAGCACCTGTCCTCTGTGAGCTGCAGAGTCGTGTTTCCTGTGCTCTAGTTTAGGGTTCTCAGTGAAGTCTAAGCTTCTTAATGGGAAACCAGAGCCCTGAAGGCCAGGGACTGCTTAGGTTTAGAGGGATGCTGACCCTGTACCCCTCCTCATACCAGTTCTCCCTGGACTTCTTTTCTTAGACAGCTGTAAATTCTCTCTATTTTCCCTCTAACATTAAGGCATATCAAGGACCATGGCCATCTGGTCCCATTTGATAGCCCAGCTACTACCATAAATTGACTCTGGATCAACCTGACCCTTTCCCCAAGCTTTTTTTGTAGTACCAGATGAAAAAAATTGGAATTTGCTGAATCCGGCTGCCCTTGAAACTGATGAAAGAGAACCTGCAGAGGCTTTCCTCTGAGCTTCTCTAGTTTGAGAAGATTGCTCCTCTCCTCTGACTACCAACTCAGTGAAGACCACTTCTTTCTCCCTGTTCATTGGCTCCCTGGTTCAAGGAAAACCAGTCACCATCCACTCTTGAAGCAGTCTCTTTTATCTACACAGCTTGTCCTTTCCTGGCACAATGAAGCCTTCCTGCTCTTGTTTATAGTACAACCCCTCCAACAGATTGCAGGGTCTCTTTTCTGCCTTCTGTCCTTTTTGGCTGGATTCCTCTCCACAGCTTCAGTCCAAAGCAATGGTCTGCACAGCACATGGCCTCCATTTCACTGCCAGGCTGCTGCCACACTCACAGGGCTGCTGCAAAGCTGAGCTGACTCTTGATTATTATGGTGAGGGGAACAATCCAGCAGCCCAGGTGTGGGGGTACAGTCATTGGTACCCAGAACGAAGATTTAAAAGTGAAAAAAAACCCACACATCCTACACTGAGATGCAGTGTCTCCAAAACTTCCTGATTCACACCATTTAATGCAACTGTAATCCAGCTGGAATGAGGGCACTAGCAATGTGGACTTTATAATGTCTTATATTATGCTTCCAATCAGGGCAGAGCATACCCCTGTGCTCCACACAACTGGGTTTTTTGTCCAGTTGCTGAACAGAACTTTATCTTGGTGAAATATGGTTGAACTGGCAGAAGGGCGCAAAGTTAAGAGAGAATTTAATTGCATTCCTTAGGAGACCAGGTTAAACTAACCAAAGTGCTGGTGTGGTGCTTAGTTGCTAGATGGGGTTAAACCACAACACGTTCCCAGTTCTATTCTGGAACTTAAATTACTGGCCTGGTTTTCAAGCTCAGAATAAGCAGCTAATCCTATGGTTTTGGTATTGATGTAAAGCCAACTTTTGAGATCCTGTTTGCTTAAGCTAGCCACAGTTCTCTGTCCTTTCTCTTCCAGCTGCATAACAGACCCCGAGATACAGAGAAATACTTTAAGCATCAGAGGTCACTGATGTTAAATAATTAACCACCAACGTAATGGTCCTTGCACACAAGCAGCATCTCTCCCTGAAGAATCTCAAAGCATACTGCAGACCAAGAGGATTAGTGGACCAACTGTGTACAACTGATTAACCTCCTCTGCTGCAACTTAGACAGGAGCAGCATAAGACCACTGCTTTAATTAGGAATGTGGTCTCAGCACAGGACTTTCTTCTGCCACAGTCTTTACTTAACTAATGATGAGGAAAGTTGCTGTCGTTCTTAGAAACCTCAGTGACTGCAGCAGATGGAAAGTAAGCCAGAATATGGCCTTGGCAAACAGTACACTTAAGCATGTGCTTAACTTGAAGTGTGTGCTTAAGCTTGTTAAGCCTCCTCCTTCAACAGCAATGATTTTCCTTTATGTTGGGAGTCTCATCTGCTACAGAAGCAGTGAGTATCAAGATGATTTGTTTGTTACATTTTGTATAGCAGCCTGATCTAGAAAACACTTGCTGTCAGCTGCAGTATTTTGCTACCAGCTTGTCTCCGTGACTTCCACTGGGCTTCTTGGGATAGCAGTTATTCCACAACAAGGAGTGCTCTTGAAGTGTCAGGGCAGTGAGCTTACAAGACACTGCTGCAGTCTGCCTGAGCAGTGCTATACATCTCTCAGAAATAACAAGAGTCAGAGGCAGTAGTAATGCAGGTGCCTTTATTTAGAGCAAGGACTTCCCCATTTTGATCACAGTAAAAGTCATGAGAGCCAGATCTGAAGAAACAGCTACCAAAGGTTCCATTTAAAAGAATGTGTCTACAGAAAACAGATGCTCATCAAGTTAAATAAGGAATTTAATTAGCCTGCATTTTATCTTGTTTTCAGCAATATGATGACAAATCACATCTTAATAAAATAACATTAGGGAGCAGCGTAATTCCAGTGCTTCAGGAAATGAGAAGCGGTATAAGTTATAGGCCTGTTCCCACCAAAGAAATCATTCTCATTCAGAAATCTGACATGACGCTAAGATGGATAATGTTTTAGCAAAGTGGTCCTCTGGCACTTAGAAAGATTTACAGATGATTTCAGCTTTAAAAGGTTTAATATGGGGTGGGAGTGGGGGGTGGGGGGGGTTGTGGAAGGAGGGGAGAAGGAAGTTACATGAATAGAATCATAAAATCATAGAATCATAGAATGGTAAGGTTGGAAGGGACCTCAAGGATCATGCAGTTCCAACCCCCTGCCATACGCAGAGACACCTCCCACTAGTACAGGTTACTCAAGGCCTCGTCCAACCTGGCCTTGAACACCTTCAGGCAGGGAGCAGCCACAACCTCCCTGGGCAACCTGTTCCAATGCCTCACCACCCTCACTGTAAAGAACTTCCTCCTGACATCTAGTCTAAATCTTCCCTCTGCCAGTTTAAATCCGTTGCCCCTAGTCCTGTCATTGCAAGACTTGTAGTGCAATTAATATTTTTTTATTCCTATGGTGACACAGCTGTGCAGGGTCTTTACAGGTGAGTAAGAAGAATTGTGCTCTGCTCAGTGGGGCTACAGCTGAGCATAGACATTACGTATTGTACTACAAGGGGTGGATTTAGTGTTCATCATCTAGCTGAATATGTACAAATTCAATTACAAAGTCACAGTTGATCTGAGAAGTTGGTTTTGTATAACATGAAGACAGGTCATGCCTCACCCTGAGAGAGGTTCATGAAGGACCCGCAGAAAGTTTGCTTGTGTCATGATTTGAGGGCTGCAAAAGTTTGTCTAAGCTCAGTTTTAACTTCTGGGGTGGGAGTAACTAGTATTGTTTGAAATGTTTCTGTCCAGTAAAAAGATCTACAGAACATATGATTTAGAGCAATAAAAGATTATGAGACTTCACAAAATCACAGAATACATCCAGTTGTAAGAGACCTCAAAGGTCATCCAGTCCAACCCTCAATCCAGCACTGGTCAATGCTAACCATGTCCCTAAATGCCAGGTCCACACAGCTCTTGAGCACCTCAAGGGATTTAGCTTCATTATACAAGAATAAAGAAACTCCACATCCCAGTCAGCATGGTTGTCCACTGAATCCTTTCTTTTGTCTGTTCCAGGGAGCAGATCAATTGATGTTTTAGGTTATAGATCATGGAATTATCACATAGCTGTCCACTGTAAAATGCAGAGTTTGATCTGGGGTGATATCTCGAGGCAATATGTTTCACTTGCTGATCATATGTTGTAACAAGTTACTATTGATGCTCTATTTGACATTTTCCAGATTTGTGATTTAATGTGTTAATCTGACGTTGTACTTCTATTGCTGAGGACAGAAATGCTTCAGAAGTCTTTGATGAATTGGGAGTCTTCTGTCAGTAACTTCTTGGCCTGCATTTAGTTTAGGTTGATGAGGACTAAAGACTGTTGCTCTCTGACAGCTGTTCACTGGTGTATGTGAAATAAGGTTATGATTTTTGATCCAGGTCCTAGAAAACAGATGTCTATGCTACAAAACTGTCCTTTGCTATTTAGATCCTCACTAACACCATCTAGAGCAGTGGTGATGCTCATTGCTATGACAGAGCCTTGAATCAAAAGACAGTGCAGAAGTACAGGTTGGGAGTGGGTCTCTTTTATCAGGCAACAATTCCTTTTAAAATTACCTTGCAGGAGGCAGATTCAAAACTGTGTGTGGAAGAGTGAGTTTTTTCTCTTCCTTCTGTTGGTGGAAAAAAAATTTAAATGTATTGACCTGGAAAATCCAAGCTCAGAAGCAGCAGCTGGGGTTTCAGCAAGTCCCTTGTTTCTTTCTCCGTTGTCCATCTGGATTCACTGTAACACAATGAAATCAAGCATTGCCTCTAAGATCAGGTAAAATTAGGAAATGGTCACCATTTCCTTACAGTTTTTCCAGGATGAGTGGTGCTGCACCATGCTCTGAGAATGCTGCATGCTGGATGTGAAGGACTTAGGTCTGTAAGCGGCAGTGGGGATGACTTTTCTCATTTGCAGAGCTGTTTGCAGAATTAGATCCTGAGCTCTCCCGGAGTGAATTGTGAAGCAATGCACAAATCAAATCAAGATGCTGACTGTGACTGCATCATGGCAAACTATCATGCTGACAGAATTTGAGGCTAAAAGCAGTGACATTCACGTCTAGCGATGTCTAATACATCATATGTTTGTAAAGTGACAACTGAGTCCTGAGGGCAAAGACTAACCCCTGTGTGCCCTGCAAATATTTTCCAGTCCACAGACAAGTTAAAGACCAGGTCTCAAAAATCATTTGATGCAGTGCTTGAACTTGATCTCCCGACAGCAGAACAGGTAGGTCTCTCTGAATTTGCACATGCTGTCAAGTTTTATTCATGGTCATGACACCTTGCAGTATTAATGTTCCCCATGGATGCAAGCAATTTTGTTGTTGGTGGTGGTGGGGTTTGAGTTGGTTTTTTTTTGTTATAGATTTTCCAGACATTCATTAATTACTTAATTGGCACACAGTGATATATGAAACAAAGTGTATTCCTATAGGGCAGTCATACTTCAGACAGACACCAAACTATTTGCAAGTAGAGTTAAAAACAAATGGGAGAAACATTTTCAGTTGTCCCTGCTTCATCCCTAGTTTCAGAAAAAAAGTTGATATATTGCCAGGTACTGATCCCACTCCCTGGGATTTGTCCAGGTTGAGAATTTATTAGTCTCTATTCAAGGGATGAGGAGAAAGAGAGAGCACAGCTTGTATGAATCAGATTAAAGTATTGACAACTCCTAAGCAAAGCTCACTATGTGATAACACCACTTCTGTGAAAGAAGTGCTTTTGAATATGTGCTATTTTTGCAAATACCTGCTGGGTCATGAGGTCTTGAGGCTTAGTTTTCAGAACAGAAAACAGGATTGCTGGAAAAATTAAATACTCTAGATGGTGATTATCTAAATTATTTGGTAGGTGAGAGACTTAACAGCCACTGGACTTTGTTTTTCCTGGTTGATGTATCTTGGGTCAGAGCAGATACAAACTAACTTCAAAAATCAGGGTCTTGACCTGGGAGTCGTGAACAAAGAACTCCACTGTGTGCTGTGATTAACCTTGGCTTGCACATTCACTAGGAAGGACATGGTTAAATCTGGAAGAACAAGCTCTGGTCTCTCCTCTCAGTGTGGTTGCCGGACGTCAGCACCACAAAATGTTAAATGTGTGTATGTGTTTGTGTGTCTCTCTGTGTGTGGGTTGGAGGCAATGTGGGATGACCAGAGGAGGGACAGATAGTCGAGTAGTAGGAAGGAAAGGGGAGAGCTGTGCCTACAACAAAAGAGATCTTCAGTGGCTCTACCAGCATCCCTTAACCTTTCCCCATACTTCTTTCATACACACAAAGGCAGTTGAGCATTGGCAGATGGGGAAGGAAAACAGATAAATAAAAATGTCAGTAGGATGGATTGATTTGCACTTGGTCTCTGCTCGTCTCACTGTAGATGTCTGCTGGTATGTAAAGATCACGCAACCAACAGACTTAGCATTGACCTGGAAAATTTATATTACTGAACATAAAAATTAATCAAAAAGAAAAATGCAGAAAGACGGTGGTCAGGGAAGGGAATGAAAAGAGATTAATTATATTCCTGTGTACATCAAGATTCAGATGGTACAGAACTTTTGTGGATGCACATATTGCCAATGCCACCTCAAGAGCAGCTCTGCCTTAGAGAAAAGAGACTGGATGGCAGATCTCCCTTGTTTTGCCCACTCTGCCTTTTGCCTGGACGACCAGTACTCCAGACATGGGGTTTATTTAATACACATCAGCAGTAGGTCCTCATTGTCATAATGTACATAAGCACAGTCATTCCTGCAGTCCTGCCAGCTTGTGATCTTCCCCTAAGTCTCATCAGATGACCCAGGCCTCTTCCCAGAGTTACCATGGGTACCACAACAACATGCCCTGCAGGTGGCAAAAGCTGATCCTGCACTGCGCTAAGCCAACCTCACCCCATGTACCTTCTGTGCAGAGGCAGAGACCTGCAACGTGGCCACTGTGCAGAGGTAGAGTGGTGGTTTAGACCAGGGGAAACAAAGGCAACCAGGTCCTCCAGTGGGGCCATGGCAAATTTGAATTTCCATCCCTACTCCTCCAGGGGTACATGGGAGAGAAACTGGGGCACCATGCTGCCAGCTCTCCTGGCCTCCATACCTGGCATGGAATCCTTACTCAGGACCACAGGCAGGTTCAAGTGTTGGGTGAGGTTTATATTTTGCTTATGCCATGCATAGAAACCTTCCTTTTTTAGAACATGTCAGAAACCTTTTTCCTAAGCACTATCTATACTCCAGGGCATCCTTTCCTCCTTCTCATTGCTAGTTTCTACACAAATACAGGATCTTTGGTGCTTAGTCACTCTACCATTCCTGCTGTTTATTGCTTCCAATAGGCATAATTCTTTGCTTGGAAGACCTTTGCAGGTTGCTGTGGAGGAGCCATGGGCTGTTATCATCCCATTTCCAGAGGACAATAAACAGCAGCAGTCAAACTTCCATGGAACGAAGATTGTGTGATTATTCAGTCATAAAGAAAGGGAAGAAAAACAGATATATTGTGTGTGTGCTTATTTGCACATCACACAAGGATGTGCAAATTGCCCTCAGAAGAGAGTCTCTCTATGAGACAAAACAGGTCCCCATGTAGTGCTTCACTGCTGACTCAAATGAGGGAGTTCTTCTGCCTGTGCCTCAATTTCCCCATGAAAATCAAAGGGCTTGTAGCTCTCCTTACCTAACTTAAGTGCTTTCAGGGCCAGGGGTTGATTCATGACCTTTCAGGGCATATCAAAAAGGCAAGGATGTTATTTTGGAGGTGACATAGAGAGGGAAGTGTTCCCTAGGATTAACATCTTTTCTCCTTTTTTTGTCAATGAGATCAAGTGTTTGTCTGGGATCCAGAGAAACCACATTAGTCTTAAGTTGGAAAGGCCAGGTACTAGACCCAGCCTGTCACCACAGTCACCTGCATTTGACCTGAGGGTGAAAAAGCCAGTACCAGAGAGATCTAAAGTCCATCCAGAAGGAAATGCCCCTTTAAAAGCAAAGAAGTGCTGTGTTCATGCATATACTGCCCCAGAAGCAAGTGCTTTTGAGGGTTTCTTTTTAAGGGCTGTGAGACTGAATACTTAAGTGTAGTGGGACCAAGTTGTTTACAGCTGCATGACCCTAAGGACCAGAGGTGATTTCCAGCTCAACATCATTGAGGGTGCAGCCTCCTGGGAAACACTGGTGCTCATCATCTTCATGAAGGTGTTCAGCACCTGTCAGTATCCATCCCTAAAATCCTCCCCCCCTAAAGTGTAATTACAAAAACCTTTAACTACATAAACTTTAAAATCAATTAATTCTCTTGGCAAGAAAACGTATACGGCTTTGAAATCTCCCTTTAATTAGCATAAAGTCTGTTAGGAAGCAATATATCTAGGCCATCACTTGAACGTAGCACTGTCTCACTTCACATGCTCCTGAAGCCCTGGGAATGTGTTACTTTCAAATGCTGTCTGGGCCACATGCAAGGCCAAGACCTCCCTTTTAGAACAAGACTTCAATTCTGATGTACTATTAGAAGACCCTCCTTAGAAGTGCAATGGTCAAAAATCGACTCCTGTTTCCACTAGTGCAGATCCATTAATTTTTCCTACTCACTGCTCTTCCACTTCTCTCTGTTTTCATTGCTGGCAGCACTCAATCTCCTACAGCCCTGTCTTTAAATCTACAGTTATCCTCTTATCTCTGTCTTATCTCTTCCTGGTGGAGCCCTCGGTTCTTTCATCAGCAGACACTGCATTTGTCCGTTGTGTAAAGGTGCAGGAAGAAGTCAACAAGAACTGTGATAGCTGCCAGTGAAGTCTTTGCGCACTCATTAGCGACAGTTGTGAGGTTTCCTGTATTTCTGATGTGCATTGGAGCATATTCAGGGCAAAAGAGGGAGGCAACACAGGATCTTAACAAGCTGAAGGTTAGCTTGGTGTTTTGTATCTGATGTTTCCAGGAAGATCTGGAAAACTGCTGACTGCTTCTGCTGTGAAAATGATGTGGAGCTAGTGCGTGTGATGGGTGCTTCTTCATCACAGGTAGAAACTAGGACGTCTTCCTACAACGTTCTTCATTATGTGTGTTTCTCTGATCTCCATATCCCCTCCCTTCTCAAGACCCACTAGATGCAATGAGGGTCACTTGTAGAATCATAGAATCATAGATTCATAGAATCATAGAATCACAGAATGCACTGGTTTGAAAGGGACCTCTAGAGGTCATCTAGTCCAAATCCCTTGCAGTAAGCAGGGACATCGCCAACTAGATCAGGTTGCGCAGAGTCCCATCAAGCCTGACCTTGAATGTCTACAGGGGTGGGGCCTCCACCATCTCCCTGGGCTACCCGTTCCAGTGTTCCACAACCCTCATAGTAAAAAACTTCTTCCTAATGTCCAATCTAAATCTACCACTTCTCCAGCTTGTCCAGGTCCCTCTGGATGGCATCCCATCCCTCTGTCCTGTCAGCTGCACTACTCAGCTTTGTGTCATCTGCAAACTTGTTGAGGGTGCACTCAATCCCACTGTCTTTATCCTTGATGAAGATATTAAACAGTGCTGGTCCCAGTGCAATGCCTGAGGGGCACCACTCATCCACCTCCATCCGGACATTGAACCATTGACCACTACCCTCTGGATGCAACTATCCAGACAATTCCTTATGCACCAATCTAATCTGTATCTCTCCAACTTAGAGAGAAGGTTGTTGTGGGGGAACTATGTTGAAGGCCTTGCAGAAGTCTAGGTAAATGATATGCATTGCCCTTCCCTTGTCTACTGATGTAGTCACTCTATTGTAGAAAGCCACTAGATTGTTGAGGCAGGACTTACCCCTAGTAAAGTCATGCTGGTTGTCTCGAGTTGCCTCCCTGTCCTCCATATGCCTTATCAGAGCTTCTAGGATCTGTTCCATGATCTTCCCATGCACAGAGGTGAGGCTGAGAGGTCAGTAGTTCCCGGAGTCCTCCTTTCAACCCTTTTTTAAAATGGTTGTAAAGTTTCCCTTCTTCCAGTCCCCAAGGACTTCACTTGACTGCCAAGAGTTTTCAAATATTGTGACAGTGGCTTGGCAACCGCATCAGCCAATTTCCTCAGGACTCTGGGATGCATCTTATCAAGTCATAGAATCATAGAATGGTAAGGTTGGAAGGGACCTCAAGGATCATCTAGTTCCAACCCCCTGCCATAGGCAGGGACACCTCCCACTAGTACAACTCACTCAAGGACTCGTCCAACCTGGCCTTGAACCCCTCCAGGGAGGGAGCATCCACAACCTCCCTGGGCAACCTGTTCCAGGTCACATGAACTTAAGTATGTTCAGATTCCTCAGGTGGTCATAAACTTTGTCTTCTCTTACAGTGGGAGGTACTTTGTCCCCCTGATCCCTGTCTTGTGGTCCTTCAACTTAGGAGGTGTGAGGAGAGAAATTGCCAGTGAAGATCAAGGCAAAAAAATTGTTGACAGCCTCATCCTTCTCCTCATCTGTTGCTACTAGCTCACCATTCTCACTCTTCAGAGTAGTACATTTTGTGTAAATTTGCTTTTCTCTTTGCCATACCTGTAAAAGCCCTTCTCGTTATTCTTTGCATCCCTTGCCAAGTTCAGCTCCACTGCGCACTGGCCTTCCTGACCTCAGCCCTACACAACCAGGCAGCATTCCTATACTCTTTTGAGATACCTGTCCTTGCTTGAACCGCCTGTGCAGTTCCTTCTTGCCTTTTAATCTGACAAGCAGGTTTTGAGTCATCCATGCTGGTCTTTTCTGTTATGTCTGATTTCCTACACCTGTGGATTGAGACCTCTTGTGCTCTATGGAAAGTATCTTTAAAGATCTGCCAGCTATGTTGTGCTCCCTTGTCCCTGAGGACCATTTCCCAGGGAGTACTTTTGACTAACTCTCTGAAGAGCTGGAAGTTTGCTTTTCTAAAATTTAGGGCCCTGACAATGCTCCTTGTCTGACGTGTATCCCTTAGGACTGTGAACTCCAACAGTGTGTGATCACTGCAATTCAAGCTGCCTCCAATCTTGACATCACTGTTGAGCTCAGCTGTGTTGGTGACCATCAAATCCAGTATTGCATCTCTTTGGGTAGGGCTGTCTATTTCCTGCCTTAAGAAGTTATCACTGAGGCACTCCAGGAGGTTCTTGGATTGCCTGCAGCTTGTCATGTTACTTTTCCAGCAGATGTCAGGGTGGTTGAAATTCCCCAGCAGGACATGAGAAAATTTAGGATGAAGTGTTATTTTAGTGACATGCAACAGTCCTAGAACTAGCCTCACTTGTCTGACATAGGATTTAGAGACAAAACAACATAGTTAAGCAACATGTAGGAGAAATCTAAAATGGTCTTCTCCTGATATCAGGACTTTGGTCTCTGCCAACATGAAAACTCATCTACTACTGATGAAACTAAGATGATTATCTGGCTTGTAAGTGATTTTCACTGTCTGCATTGTGTTTATGCAGGGTGTGTATAATTGCCTGCTGATCTGGAAACAAGCTGCTGTAACCAGGGAAGTTATCTGGGCAGCCTAAGGCATTAAATCCTAAGACATGAATTTGTAAGAATTTAGGGAAACAGTCTCAAATGTTCAAGATGTTTATTATACTGAAAAGGAGAAGGATCTCAGCCTAGCAGAGGATTCATCTTCTGGACATCCTGGTGTGGTGTCACCACATATCACTTCCCATAAATGTTGCACAGTGTTACTGTGTCTGATCATGAATCCTGGTAGCTAAGGAGATGCCTGATGACATGCTAGATCCTCTCAGCTCACCTTTACTTTGAGAGCACAGTGTATCTCTCAGAACTAGCCCCTAATGGGCTTGTTTAATACTGTTGTTTTCTCTATAAACAAGACAAGTCAGAAAAGTGAGAGGTACTTCTAGGACTAGGACTGTTGCATGTCACTAAAATAACATACATCCCAGAATGCAATTAGAGATTTGAAACAAATGTGACTTGACTCAGGAGAGAAATAGACATATCCAAGGGACTTGTGGTTATATACCTGTGGCTATCTTTTAATGTCTAAATTCCAGGTCCTTTTAAGTCTGGGATTTCATGACAATTACTACATTCCTGGATAGTTAAAACCACTCAGCATTTGGCTAAATGCCTTCTGAAGATATCCTGAAATGCACCATCTATTGCAGCTGCTCTGTTCAACTCACAGTTCTGACTAGTCACCCAAGGGGAAAAGGAATTCCTTTTGTAGGAGTTAGTGTAGGACTTGTTAGCAGGAAAGCTCTATGTTTGGGGTTGTCTAGTCCTAAAGAGAAGAGCTGCAGCTTTGCAAGTTTGAATTTGAAATCCAAATCCTAAAGGAGGAAAGGTGGGGGCTGTCCTCATCAGCAATTGGATCATCTTTCTCACATACTCCTGCATATTTACTGGCCTCAAGATTGCTAGCAGAGAAAGCTCAATAAAACAAAGAGCTGAGTTTCTTCCTAAACCCAGTTGTACATCTTTGCTTGGGCTCTCTTTGTGGGACATGCCTGATTTTTCAAAAAAGAATAATTCCTTCTCTCCCTTAGCAGACAGCAAATTGCCATGGAAGTAGAAAAATTTGCACTGTGTCAACTCAGAGGGAGACTATGATCTTTGTAGGAAAACAGTGAGTGGAAGTTCAGTCTCTGCTTGGAAAGAAAGCAAGACATAGACTCCCTGTGTACAGAATATCATGCTTTCTGCTGCAGCCTAAGGCAGCAGTTATGCCAAGGCATAGCACTCCAGAAATTATTTCTGATCTCCTTTGAGAAGATCATTCCAATAAATACATGGATTATTTTTGGATGCTTAGAAGATGGATAGCCCCCACCTGCTGAGCCTGGCTTCCCAGCAGCAGCATCTGTTGGTTCAGCACATTTGCAACTGACCAGGAAAGAAGACCAAACTAAAGGTGACAGAGCTCCCTCCAGCCTCTGAGTGTGTCTGCCCACAAGCTTTGTCAACTGAGTTATGGTAATTACATCACTTGAAATTTATTTAATATCTCCATCCAGGAAAAAGAACCAGGAAGTCTGGCTGTGACAAGCAATCAGAGGGTACTCAGCTGATGAACAGCTCCCCATTACTGAAAGATCAGTAGGAACCCTCAATGAATTGGATTTAAGTAATGGTTTGCTAGAGGGATGGGGCCCACGTCATGGCAATCAAAGCTCTTCTGCACCATTAAAAAGCTGTAAGTGGAGCAGGAGGCAAAGCGCAGCTATTGACAGAGTAGGTGGGCATGAAAATGGGTTTAGATAACTGTTTACTTCCTGAGAGATGGAAAAAGGGATGTTTCTCTGGCAGCTTTCTGGCTCTCTGATCCTGCCTGTCCACATCAGCATTTATATTGTCTGTTTCTCATATAATCATGCACAATGACCAATGCTGTGTTCAAGCTGTTCAGCTGCAGTCCATGCAGAGCTTTCTTGCTGCATTTGCCCTCTCACTATCTCAGGCATTTTTTAGATCTTTGACCTAATAACATTAAAAAACAAAAGAAAACAGAAACAACAACATTCCACCCCCCCAAACAAGACAAAAACCCCAAACAAATAAACCCCCAAAACAACCCACTGTCCCCAAACCCAGATTTCTGATATATCAGGCTGCCAAAGATCAGGTATTGCTGCAGCTCTAGCCACCTACTTCCTTCCTCCACCTGCTCTGTACTGAGCTTGTGGAGAGGTGGAGTCATGTAAACAACAATACTTCATTATCCCTTGTCAAAGTGGTAGCTAAGGGCCAATGAGCCCACACTAGAAAATCAGAATTAGAATAACTGTCATGAGACAGACTTGCAGCCTAACACCTGAATCCATCCTGATGCAAGATCTGTAACAAATAGGCAAGCACTGTACTGAGATCCCTGGCATGTCTTCTAGGTTCCCAGTCAGTAGCTCATGTATAACCAGTCAAGAGGAATCAGTTTTCCACTCTCAGCTGATGGATCCATGTTTTTTTCTTGCTCTTTCTGTACCTTCGGAGGGCAGAGGTAGTGTGTGCCACAGCTGGTGCCTGCTATGTTTCCTCCATGTGTTAACTTCATGACCATTAGTGGGCTCAAGACAAATAGCATCAAAAGTTTCATAGAGAGCCCTTCTGCATAAGGATAAGGTGTTGCCCATAATTTGCTGCATATTGCTTCCTGTGGAGCAAAAGTAGGATAGCCGCATTGGCTTCCTGATGGTTCCTTGCCCTTACTGGGATCTCACCAAAGCGTTTTGAGCCTGCTCTTTTCAGTCCACAAATTTTAAGCAAGGGGCTTTGATCCATACCAAGAGACCTAGATGCAGCATCCAAATGTGAAAATGTTGGCCGCTCTCCCATTTGACAAAAGAGGAATAATAGTACCTACTTACCTCTGGGAAGCATATGGGACACCTCTGATTTATTATTTGTTTTATTTATTTTGTCACGTTTATCAGCCATTCAACTCTCTGGGCACACGGCCCATACATTAAAACTCAGAGTATAACACAAAGATCTCCTCTACCCTGACCATATCCTTTCTGTAAAAACAATCATTAGCAGGAGTGAAGAATCAAAGATGCTTTACACAAGCAAAAGGTGACAAAAATATATTTTTCTCCCAGTTCTGGTATTGATGGAAGCATTCTAAAAATATTGGTCACATCAAGACAAGAAGATGAGAGCAATAAAAAGCAGGGGACGTGGAAAGCTGCCCTAGAACATGGGCACAGAGACTCAGCCTCTAGCCAGCCTGTCTCATGCTCAGGAAGTCCCTAAAATGCTCTTTCCATTATTATGTCTCTGTTAACTCCATTAGACACATGAAATTCTGAGAAGCCTTACATATGTTGTAAAGAGCCACATGGCAAATCTGCCCAGCTTTTCTGAGAAATGGCAGGCTGAAGAGATGGTTAGGTTTAGAGCATCCCGATGTGTCATTTATTTGATGGAAATTAACTTTATCTGCAGATATCATTTTTCTGTAGTGAATAATCAGTTTTACTCCCTTTTTAACTAAGTAACAACACAGATTCCCCTGCTGATCCTGGCACAGTGGTTAATGCATACCATGTCTTGTTCTAAGGGAGACAATTTCAAATCGTTGTCTAAGGCCAAACACAACTTGGAGTGACATTAGATTGTCTATCAGCTATAACTCTGGAGTCACTGCCAGTGAAGACCCCAGGCGCACGATCAGCTAGACAACCCAGCCTGGGTGTTGGTGCATGCTATATCCTATCGAAGCAGTTTGAGGAAACCCTGTGGACAAACCAAAATAAAAACCTGTGGACAAATCTGAAATTTCAGTGGAGCTGATATGAAATCAGATCCAGGCCCAGCTTTATGCCACCACAAGGTGCATCCTATTTGGCAGGTGCCATCTGGTCCCTGATCTGAGACATTACACTGACACTAGCCAGATTGCATAGAGTAGAAGCCTTTGGATCTGTATTATTAATTCTTCTGGTCCATAAAAAATCCAGCACCTTTGTCAGCTGTTCCAGTTGCAGTGGCAAGGACAAGAGACCAATGGAGAGATAATTTCCCCCTCGTATTTGGAGGCTGAGTGGGGCAGCATAGACACACATAGCAGAGCAACGTGGAGAAAGCCACTTCTGCTAATGTTTGCAGAAAAAGCTAATGGACTCCAACAGCTGCTACTTAAAATTGTCAGATAGGTTGAAGAGAGTAAAAACTATCAACTTTGGCTGCCCTTGGTTGTTTTCAGCAAGTGTCTAATCAAGCATTAGTGTTCAGTCATATTTACCCTTCACTGGGCTACATGGAATGATATTTCTAGTGAAATATATGCTAATGAAACAAAACAAATCTATCAGCGAGCAAACGCTGCTGGAGATGAAAAAATATTGATTATCATAGCTATTAAAGCATGAAATCCTCCGCAACTAATTAATCTGCTAGGGGAAAAGTTTTCGGCTTCTTGCTGGGAACCTGTGATGGAGGCACCGTTGCCCGAGAAAACACCGAACACTCGGATCGCCGCCACCTGCCCCGGGAAGTTCCCGTATTCCATCGGTCCCCGCGACGGGTGGCGGCAGGTGAAAATCGGCCTCAGAACACACTGGAGCGCAGAAGTCTCGCGTTCGGCAGCTTGCGGAGCCTCGCTGCTGCTTCCGGCTGCTGCGAGACGGCAGGGCCCGCTCGGCAGGGCCAGCGGCGGGGCTCCCGGGGGTAGTGCAGGGCGGTTGGCGGGGACGCGCAGCGCAGAGTGGAGCAGCCGCGGGGCCGCCGCGCCCCGCCTGCCGGAGCTGTCCGCCGCTCCTGGTGCTGAAGCCGCAGCGGCCGCCCAGCCCCTTCCCCCGCCCCTCCTCCCATCCTCCCCGGCGTGGGCTCTTGCAGGCAACCGGCAGCCCGAGGCATCAAAGCTTGGGGAGGGCCCCATTTCTCCCTTCGATTTCCCCCCCTTCCCCCTCCCCCCCTGCCTTTTTGCTTTTCGGTTGGGTTTTTGGCGTGGTTTTTGGGGTTTTTTTGTTTTTTTTGAAAGCAGGGGAGAGGGAGGAGAGCGCGGCCACGTTACACCCTCCCTTCCTGCAAATCCTCGCTTGCACTGCAAACGATCTGCCTTCCCCATTGCATCCAAGGGAGATAGCAACAGCAACATCATCACGGCAAGCCGGATGGGAGAGCAGAGAGGAGCCTGCTGCTGAGGGAGAAAGGCACACACGCACCCACCAGCTCGATGGTGCCAAAGCGGCAGGAGCCGCATGAAAAATAAGCCATGCTGCCCCGTGTGTCTGGCGCATTGTGCTCCATCCGAGCCTTTTAGGAGGAAGAAGAGAATTATCTGCTCCGATTTCTTTTTTCATTCCTGCCAGTGAGAGTGCGACAGACTTGAGATGGTTGAATGTCAATGCCTGTGAGAGAGAACAACGGTGAGAGGAGGAGGAGGACAGAAGGGGAGGAAAATGAAGGTGGGGACGGTGGTGGAGAGAAAGAAGGAACCTCGTCCAATGCATCAAAAGGAGGTCCCTGCAATTGCTGATAGAGCCCTGGCCGCCTCGCCATCCACAATGGTCTGTACAAGCTGCCAATGCGTTTGATGACGTTCCTGTTTTGTGAAAGGAGGAAAGGAAACGTGACCATGTAAGATCCACGTTTCCTCGGTCAATTACATGCGAAGAATAGATCCTATTTCGATGGGGTTTTTTCGGTCCAGGATGGTAACAGCTTAGGGAATAATACAGCCACCTTCCCTCACCAATTTCGCTTTGATTTTTTTTGGTGTGGTCCAGACAGCTGTTGGAATAGAGAAGGTCAGAATATATACATATATATAAATATATATAAAAATATATATGATATATATTATATATATTATATATATATAAATATATTTATCTCAGTACATCTGGGATTAAGCTCATTGAATGCTAATTATTTCTTTCAGGACTTTTAATATTTACAGTGAAATCTTTTAAAGGCAACAGGAAAATCTGAAGCCACCTGGGAGTACAGTGTTGGAAACGTAGGGTGTTTTCCCACAAACAATGTGAAGGTCTTTTTTTTGTCAAAGAGGCAATTTTGATAATAACAACCGCTACAAATTTTGCATTTTGATAACCAGACCGGCTGCTATTTTGTCTGGGTGCACACCGAGTCTCGTGTGATCGGGTTTTATTTTTTAATCGAAAAAAAATATTTTAAAAAAATCGAAGAAAAAGGAAAATTACTTGAGATGCCAAATACTGTCGAGAGAACCATATTCTCCCTCCTCTCCACACCCACTGGAGACGTGGACCTTTCTTTTTTACAGGCTTAGGAGTTGGGAAAGCCGACCAGGGCTTTCAGCCGAGCCCGCCGCCCGCGCCCCCGGACCCGCGGGCGTGGGAAATTTATTTCCTTCTCCCGCTGATTTCTAAAGAAACTTGTGGAGGGGGGTTAAAAATCCCCCAGGAGCGCAGAGGCGGGGGTTTTTGGTGTTTTAGGTTTCGGGTTTGGATTTTTTTTTTTTTTTCCCAGCTGTCACCCTCGCCGGATTCCAGCGGGCTGTCGGGGATTTCAGTCCCTCGCTCCCCGGCTTTGCTTTTGTCTTTTCCTCGCCAGCCAGCGCAGCAACCCCCC